>JAPMOQ010041167.1:1221204-1264563 GCA_026543055.1 Argiope trifasciata | reverse complement strand
GAGTCTTTCTTTATATATTTTAGGGATAATACCTGTATCGTAAGTAACAGTAACGGGTATGTACAAAAATAATTAATTGTTTAAGATTTGCATTATCAACTTTCCCATAATTAATGTTATTCTTATAACTGCTTATTATAGCAGCTTATAATTAATTTTTTAAGTTTCGCATTATCAACCTTCCCATAAGCTAAACTGTTATTCTTATAACTTCTTACAAAATTTAAAAAAATATTTTATATTGGAAGAATATATGAAAGTGCAATTAATGTTAAGGTAAATAAATGCCCTATATATGAATTGCATTGAACTTACGTTTACCTTTTAAAGTGTATTCATCTGCTTGAAATTATTTAAAATTTCATTTGGATTTCCCTCTTTTTACATGATTTATAGGAGTCATTCTTGAAAATATTATTAAAAAAATTATGATTCATTAGTACAATTAAAAATCATTCTGTTTAATAACTTTAATTCAAAATACTATTATTTAAAGTATTTGTAGTGTCATCTTAATAAGTCATTAGCAGCCACTAGACATCAGCGTTCGCTTTTTTCAAATGGATAGGTTACTGGACTTCAACCCCAAACATCACAGGTTCGATCCTTGGTGGAATTCAACTTCCCTATTGGCACAGTTCCAGCCAACACAATCGCCCCATATTTATAATTTTAAGTAGCATCTAAAAGTCTTACTTCATCTTCTTAAACTGAAACGTTATACCTTTTTATGGGGAAAACATTCTAATAGTTCCAAGAATCATGAACATTATTTTTAAACAGTTTAAATTTTTATTTCTCTGTTAGCAGCAAACTTTTTGGGACGACGGAGTCTAAATTAACTTTTAACCAAAATCTTTTAATAGCATCAAAAACATCTTTTCTCTTTCAGTTATTTGTTTCGATTTTTATTCAACTATATCAAAGTCGTGATGAATAAATAAACAAACTTCTACTACTTTTTATTTTCAATGCATGTTCGTAAATTTATTTTGCATTATTTCATGTTACGTTTTTGTTGACTATCACCATTTCATAGATAGCCTTTGAATAAATCCAAATAATTTTAATAAATGGCTTTAAAATATTTTTAGATAATCATTTCAATTAATAAATAAATATTTAAGAAAACAAAGAGTTTAAAACACATCTGATACAACAATTATGCAATAAAATTCAAAATAATATCACTTTTCGTACATTTTAATCTAACAAGTTTAAAGTTCTTTAAATAAAACTGATAAATTCTTTGTTGGTTTTTTTTAAATTTGGTACACTGTATATTTGTAAAGTCCTGATATTAAACTGTAGAATTAAAAAAATATATGAACTTTTCATTACTTAGGATGAAAAGAATTAACATATTTATCTAGTGAAAGCAATTCAAAAAAAAAAATTCTTACAAATTTTAAGTTTGAATCAACCTAAAAAATTTGAGAATGCAAGCGATAATTTAATATTATGCTCATAAAAAATTCAATGAACCAAAGAAAGAATTCGAATTACTAAAAAAACCGATTTAAAAACATTCAAATTGGTCAAGTTCCAATGACTTTTTTTCTCTGACCGTTTAACGGAAGGAATGGCCCCCAAAAGGACCTATCTTCAGTAACGACATACTTTTGCACGATTTAATTTTAATGTTTGGTATGAAACGCATATGAAGAGAGATGTGAACAACTGCAATGTTGGGATGATTACATTACTATGGGGATACGATGAGCGGTCAGTCTAGTGAAATGTCAAATTTGCAGTCTAGTGACTGCAAATTTGTACGTCAGTCTAGTGAACAACATTCATGAACAACATTCAAGGGGGTGTTTTCCAACAGGATAACGCTCGCCCTCATACCGCTGTTGTAACCGAACATGCTCTACAGAGTGTCGACATGTTGCCTTGGCCTGCTAGATCACCAGATCTTTCTCTAATCGAGAACGTATGGGACATCATTGGACGACAACTCCAGCGTCATCCACAACCAGCATTAACCTTCCCTGCATTGACCGCCCGTGCAACAGGTAGGGAACTCCATCCCACAAACTGATACCAGACACCTGTACGACACAATGCATGCACGTTTGCATGCTTGCATTCAAAATTCTTGCGGTCACACCGGTTACTAATGTACCAACATTTCACATTTGAAATGGCTCTTCTCGCCAATGGCTCTACCTGTGATCTTGAAACTTTAATCAATTAAATATGTTACCTAGACAAATGTATCCCTAAAATTTCATTACGGTACAATAATTGTTTCTTGGTGTTGGGATTTTTTTCCATCAGTGTATTATTTCATTCATCCTTTCACTACTTTTTATATTAAAATCGATATAAACCTGGATTACAGAAGACTCGTCTGAAATACTAATAAAGACTTGTGATTTTCCAGAATTCTTATGTGTCCTTCTACATATTCTTGTTGGTATTTACTCGTTAATTGAATCTTAAAATTAATCAAAATCCTTACGACCACTTGTATATGGTCCACATCTCCTAAACAATTGATACGAAATCAACCAAATTTTACAAACTTATTATTTAAAACATGAGAAATATTCTAATCACCTACTTAAAGAACAAAGATAATTATGTCTTAAATTAAATAGAAATTAACTGGAATTTTATAATTTCTCTGCAGTAATATTAAAGAAATTTTTATGTCACATTATATTGAAAAAGCCATAAGGATACTATTTAAATATTTGAAACTTTATCCTTTCAAAGATTTCAGATTAATTTCCGTGCCATTTTTATTCGATTTTTAAAGTTTGAAAAGTAATTGAATACGTGCAAACGATTTTGAAGTAATGATATTTATAGATACACCGTTTGCTATGCAATGACGAGAGCCTAAGCCTATATTTCTTTGTATTTCCGTTTTTTATATATATATTTTTTGGTTTATACTGGTTTTAAAGTAATTATAACATGCATTAAATTAAATTTAAAAAAATACTTGTATTAAAATCTATTTCATCTATTTTACCTGTGCCCCATTACTGAGGAATATTCCAAAAAGAAGAAAGAAATAAGAAATAGTTCTTGCTTCTATGGTGAGTAAAGTAATGATGGGGTTTATATTCTCCATGCCGATAACTGGTCATACCTCCTGTGAAAGTAATTATAACATCGCCTGTGGTGACCATTTACCTTTCCGAAACATATTTAAAGAAACTCCATAGCATTCTGGTATAAGAAAGCCCGATTACGTACAAAAGGGTTAAAACCCATAGTTCCCACTAGCGTGCTGTGGATACAATGTTGATCATTTAATTTATTCCGGATACTATGACAGGAAGAAAATATCTCTTTGAAATTGCCTGCACTTTGTATAAAATAATTGATAAATTACTAAGACTGCGAGGATATTTTTTATTTATTAACTTTGTGCAAATAGTGAATTTTAATGAAAAAATGCTCTAGACGATAAAAGGATTTTATGCATTACAACATTTTAAGCTAAAAATATTTTTCCTCATTAAAAGTAATTGACACGAAAGTATTTCACATCCCAGCAACAGTTTGAATATCAGCGGTGCTACAAAAATAACAGTAAGGGTTAACTAAGAAGAAAATGTTGTTAATTATTCTTTTGCTATTCTAAGTTTAATTTTGTTTCATATATTAGCTAATGTGGTTATATGATGAAGTAAAATTCGTACTATATTATGAGTTTCTTACTCCTTTGATTACGAAAAGCATTGACATAAATGTGTGATGGCATTACATTATTTCTTTAAAGCTGGAAATATCGTTTTTTTTTTTCTTTTGTCTACTTTAGCATTTATCAATAGCGTTTCTTTCAATAAGAATCTCGGTGTATCCCGTAAAATCTAAATAAATCTTTATTTCTTTGAACAAGAATGTTTTCTTAATTCGGGATATTTATTTTTTTGACGCTTATACTACTTTCTTATTTTTATACTTCATATATGAAAGAATAATATTGTGTATCCTTCACAAAAAGTTTGAGATCTGTTATCCTCATATGCATCAGAATTCAATTTTTCTTATAAAAATTCTCTTCTCTAACTTTTTAACTCTCAATCAGATAATTGGTGTTTCATAGAAGAAAATGCTGTGGAATTTCTTTATTTATGTGTTAAAGATTTTTAACACTAAAATTAAAGCATATTATGATTAAAAACTGTAAGCCTATTGAAAATCTCATTTTCTACCCAAAAAATGCAATGGGAAGTGTGTTCCAAATGTGCACCGTTATTCGTTCGTATTCATTATAATCATATTTATAACACCATATTTAATTTAAAAAAACTAAATAAAAATAGTTCGTTTGTATCAATCCATAGTCGTATAATAAAAGTAACTATACATATCATGATTAAAAATGAATTAATTCCCTTTGCTTCGTGCATTGAGGAAGTTTTGGGCTTTTCCTTTCTGTTGCCACAAGATATTTCACGATATCTCTGACCGATGCTGTGTAATATTTTTAATGATTGATTAAAAATCATGAACTTTTAGCTGATAGAATTGCCTTCTAAAATAACATACGACATTTATTGACACCATGTTTGCCAGACAAAAAAGGCTATTCAAATTCTGATACATTCCCATCTTTTATGTGGGTCCTTGGCTCCTTTTTGTGCATTCTATACAATTGTTTGCTGTTTTGAGTTACTAAAACTGCAATTTTTAGTAAATTTCGATACATGAATATAAACTATCAACGAGAAAAATGAAGAAAAATTTTGAATCAGGTTCAAGATTTTTTTAAAAAAGAAATCTTTTTTAAAAAATACAATGGCAGAGCAATCAGTGTTTTTTTTTCCCACTTCTTATTTTTAAGAATTTAAAACAGGAGGAAAAGAAAATTTCTTAAAAGAAAATATAAATGAAAATATTAAGCTATTGTTCAAGCCTGATTTTTCATGTCCAGGTGAAAAAAAAAGAAACCAAACCAAGCTAAACCATATATTTCAGTCATGCGCAGATCACTCTTATTAAAGATTTACTCCTGTGTGTAAAATGAAGTAGCGATGTTCAAGAATCTATTATCTAAACAACAATTTTATCTAAGCAGCGTATTTGTTTAATATCAAATAGATAGGGTGAGTAACGGATGTGACGCGTAAAACTTTTCAGGAAGTCGGTAAAGAAACAGTTTAGTCAACTTCGTTTTGTGATAAAATTTGATAACTCTTCACTTTCCGATCTGCATAATATCTTTAAATGCATTAAAGGAGGAGTATATTTATAGTTAAATTTCGGACAAAAATCAACTTTGGTGTCACATTTTTAATGCAAGAAATGTACACTTGTATGACAGTACTTTTTTATATGCATCTGATGCATCATCCAATTCATCACGCCACCGATTTGTGAAATGAACTTTAGACCCCATCTGCTTATTTCCTAGTGAGTTGTAGCGTAAATACTTTTTTCCATGCTGTGATCCCTGTGGCTATAGTTAGAACGATTATGTGTTTTGAATGAATAGCGCTTGTTTATGTAATGGACAAATATTTTCTGAGTGATTGAAAATATCTTGTGTTGTATATTAGTGTGTTTTGTGTCGCAATTTTGAAAAAAGAAACTGTAATCAAGATGATTTTCAGTAGCAGTGATGTTTTGACTCCTATTCAGTTAAAGAAACTCGGTGAGCATAAATATAACAGTTGTGGTAGTACACTTTTGGATCCTCTTTTGCAGCCGTTTTGGAACTGGTTAGTAACCAAATTACCTTTATGGCTTGCACCGAATTTAATGACTATTTGTGGCCTTATAATTACAATAGTAACAACTCTCATATTGGTGTATTATAGTCCAGACGCTCAGCAAGAGGTGAGTGATTCTCTGTTTTATCAAGCAAATAATAATTCTATTATTATTTGTTTGTAAATTAATTTTAATTCAAAAATATCGTTAATTTTATTGATATATTGTAGTTTCCAATTTTATTTTCCTATATGCATTTATCACCATCAACTTTTGTAGGAGAAAGCTGGATGGAATTTAATGGATAAATTTTATATATCGACTTAATTCTAGATTTTTTATGTTTACGGAGAATTTAGATGAACTATAAAAAAATGCTGTCAAAAACTTAACAAACTCTTACTTTTATGTTATATTATTTAGAATTTCAATAAAAATTGCTTTAGTTTGAATAATTAGGATTTCAGTTTTGTTCTCTGTAATTTGTGTTTAAAAAGAAACTTTACCTTCGTATTGTAGGTAAACTCTTTGAAAGATAAACATAGATTTTGGTAAAATTTTGTTATTTGTTTGAAAATTTAAATGAAATTTGTATTATCTCAATAACTGTGACATTTTTCTCTGAATTAAACAAGAATAGAATAGAAATAAATAAATAAAGGTTTCAATCAATACTAGAAAGAAAATTAGTATATTTTATTTTCTGAAAATTGAAAAGATAATTCAGAATATTAGATAAAGTTATTTTTGAATGTAAGGATCAATAACACTGTTTAAATTATATGATCAAGACTTAAGATTTATGTTTGTTTCATTTTCAGAATGCCTGTTTAATGAGTTATAGTGTTCATCTTACAGCTTTGCTAATTTTTACTTATTTTGAACTATTAATTTTATTTAATTTGTGGGAATTTACTATTATTTCTTTTCTTTTTTTATGTAAATAAAATTTTAAATATGAATTATTTAATTTGAAACAGTGATTTTTATGAATTATTTTAAGTAATATTTTATCTTCTTCCAAAGTTTAAATATAATATATATAATAATATTTAATATAAGACTAAATGTAGAATGCATTCTGATTACATTTAGATAGTATAAAATTATGATGGTATT
This sequence comes from Argiope trifasciata, assembly GCA_026543055.1. Lineage (NCBI taxonomy): Eukaryota > Metazoa > Arthropoda > Arachnida > Araneae > Araneidae > Argiope > Argiope trifasciata. Next base: position 1,257,765 of record JAPMOQ010041167.1, on the reverse strand, counting down.
GCAGATTTTATATTCATTTTACTTTTCTTAATAAATGTATTTTTATAGACACAGAGATTTATGTTCCTATGATTTGAAATAAAATTGTAAGGTCTTTAAATCTTAGGGGGGGAAATGTTTTGTACCTTGTTTGAAAGAAACATAACTATTGAATAATCTTCTAATTACTTGTTTACCTCGGAAACAATATTAAAATATTAATATTAAGTCAATAAGAAGATAATGCATAGTTTAAAAGATAAATAATAAAATGAAAACTTACAAGATATTGTATTGTTACTACTTATTTCGGGAAATGTTAAATTTTGTTATGCCAAGTATTAAAAATTTGAAATTAACCATAACATTTTAATAACACCTTTTTGTGTTGTCAAGAAATTTAGATTTATAATTATGTAGAGTATTTTAAAAAATTACAAGTGTTAGTATTTAATGAAGAATATTTTATATGTGTTGTTCAAGAGTATAATAACTTCCAAGAAACATCCTTATGAGGTATAACACCAGAAATATTATTCTTTTTTCAAAAGTGGTTACTTACCTAAATGGTTCTGTTTTTAAGTATTATCTAAATAAATGAATAATTTTATGTAAATCTGTATCTGTTAATAGCCTTTTTTTTTTTTTTTTTTTTTTTTTTTTTTTAAATTAGAGGGAATGAACATATTATATAATTTTTAAAATTTAGATACCAGCATAATTTATGTTAGCAAACTGAATTTTTTTGCACATCTTTCAATTAAATTTTTTTTATCATTGTGCTATTTATAGTGGTGATTTTTGTATTCTTCTTTTGCAAATAAATAACTGATTACAAACTATTAATAATCTTGAATGAAAATGTAAAAAGAAATTATTTTAAACAAAATTAATTGAAAATGCTGATGTGTTGCAGCCTCCCAGCTGGGCTTTCCTTCTGTGTGCTGCTGGTCTTTTTGTGTATCAGTCTCTCGATGCTTGTGACGGAAAGCAAGCAAGGAGGACAGGTTCCAGTTCTCCTTTGGGAGAACTTTTTGACCATGGATGTGATTCGATATCCACGGGTTTGTATCATTTATTTTGTGTAAAAATATAAATGATATAGAAATTTGTATTTTAAAAGGCACAAATCAATTGCTATAGAGAATCTATCATTTCAACCACATGATTGTGTTGAAATGATATATTTTTAGTTTAGTTATTCATAAATTTAAAGTGGTTAGAGGAGTTAGGCAATCTTCGTATAGTCTAAAAATTGTCAAAGGAATCAGGGGCCATAAATATTCATAAATAATAAATAGTAAATGTTTCCTAAATAGAATGTGCCATTTAATATAAATTGTATATAGAACTGAATAGTTTAGTATTAAATCTTTTTTCAGACATTTAAAAGTTAAGTAAATTAACCTCATTTATTAGAATTGATAGCATTAGAGAAAAAATTAGATTTAATAAGCTTGCATTTAATGTGGTTTTTAATATTCATTTACAAAATAATAATAATGTAATCTCATCTTTTTGTTTTTGTTTATATATATGTTATTGATTGTTGAATTAGAAAACTTTGGACTCTTTTTCTAAAACAAAAACACATATTTATGAAAATATTTAATATTTGTTTTATTACTTATATTATGATTTTTCAAAAATTATATTACATTTTATGTTCACATCTTTTATTTGAATATATAAATTTAAAAAAGTACTGTCTCTTAAAAATTTATTATTCAAAATTTGTATTTTATTTTCTTTAAATTGAATAAATTTAAACACTAATTGAATAAACATTATTTAATTGCATGGCATTATAAAAAATATAGGTAATTTTGTATGATAAAATATGATTATAAAGCAGCTATGCTTGAAATTAACTAGTAGCTTTGTTAGTATTGGTTAAGTAGATGCATCAATTTCATATTTTTTATTATTATTATTATTGTTTGGTGCATGTTTAAATTTATTTATTTTATTATTCATGAAAATTTTTTATCATGAAATTGTGCTAAATCATGTTAAGGCTTATCTTTCATATGCCTTTTTTCAGTCTTTGTCTCCTTGGGTATATGTATTGCAGTTAAACTTGGAGCATATCCCAACTGGATGTTTTTCCAATGTTTCATCGCTATAATTTTATTTTACTGTGCACATTGGCAGACATATATAACTGGATCTTTAAGATTTGGAAAGTAAGTTTTTTCTTTTCTGTTTGTTTTTTTTAGAAGTTAGAGCTATTTTGTACTTTTTTTTATAAAAAATTTTGAACATGGTATTTTAAATTAATAACAAATGCAGAAAAAGTATTACTTTTTTTACCCCTTTTTCGCATCCATACCTTTTGGTATAAATATGTAAATTTCGTTATGAGGCATTGAGTAATTACAAAGAATAAATGAAGCTGGCATTTACAAGTTTTCTTTGATACAAGAACTGCTTTTGAATTTTTTTTTCCACTTTGAATCAATACCACTTTTGTTCTTCATTTAATAATAATTCAGTATATTAATCAATTAATATATTAACTACATTTGTTGACCAGTGATGCTCTTTTTCTTGTGCATCAACCATTCAGTTGTGGTTTTCAATAATATGAGTTGAAGGCCATAAAATTGTTTTTAGGCTTTAGTTAGAAATTATTTTTAAAATTTTAGTTTTTCACTGCAAAATTACCTATGCATTTTCAGATTTTATAATTCTAAAATTGAATAATATAATCTGTGATCCAGCAGTAATACAAAATCAATTGCTGCATTTTTCTAAATGCAAATTTGAGTCCACAAGCACTATCGCATATTTTATTTTCTTGATTCAGCAGTTGCTATCCAATTATTTTTATTATCTCAGACATATATAATTACAGTTTTAATTGTTTTATATGAAAAGCAAAAAAAAAGCGAGCTTGAAAATGAGATATAAAATTTATTCCTGACAATTTTTAATAACTAGAAAAATGATGTTTATTTTTAAGATACTTTTACAATAACATTTTTTTTTTCATTAATGAGAATTTTTTAAATTGTGACCTCTTTGAAACTAATATAAACTATAATAATGCATTTTATATCTTGTTTTCTAAATGATGTTTTTAATTAATCTGAGTGTGAGTTTGAATAATTATATTTGTATGATTGTATTAGTAATTTTCCTAGGAATTTTGTCTTAGATAAATAATTTAATACCTTTGTAATTTAAATAAGGCATTAACTAAATGACTGTATGTTTTTTTTTATTGTTCCATTTTAATTTGACATTTAAAATATTTTTCAGACATTAGATGCACTTAGATGTGATTGTTACATTTGTGATGAAAATTTGCATACCTCTCAAGATATTATTTATCACCAAACACAAAAATTCGTAACAAAACATTACCGAAAATTGTACGTTTTATCTATAAAATTTTGTGAATTGAACTGAACCACTTCAAAATTTTCTAACGATGCTGTCTCTTTTTCGCTATAAACAAACAGAAAAAGGGAAATGCAAGAAAAGAGTTATTTTCATAAATTATTTCTATATTAAGAAAAGTTATTTTACATGCATTTCGTAATTGAGAAGCTTATAAATGTAATATAATTGAGTGCAATTTTTTTTTTTTTTTAAGGTTTGATGTTACTGAATGTCAGTGTACTATAATAGCTGCCCATGTCATATCTGCATTGTTTGGAACAAACATATGGTTGGCAAAGGTATCCAATTTTTTGGTATTACCTCTTAAATAAAATAAAAAATTAAATAATCCTTTTATTCAGAAATATTAATTGATTTTATAAAAAAGAGAAATAGATTTTATTTGATGTTCGTCATTTTATTTGATGATCATTTTATGACTTAAAAACATTGTGTGTGTTTGTAGGTATGTGTGTGTGTGTGTGTGTATATATATTCTAAAAGAAAGAAATAATAGCGGAGACTTATCTTTTTTTTTTGCCTATTTATTTATTTATTTGAATTCTGACTAGATAGGCCTTTAATCAATGTGTTAATTCTTTTGATGTGTAGTTGTGTTTTATTAACTTTAATTATTGAAGCTTAATGTAAATTATTAATTTTTTAATAATTTTCAGTTCTGTGTATAATTTTGAGATACTCTATCGCAAATTCTCTTTATTAATATTTAAACTTCTAACTAGGTGGGATATATGAATTGAAATTCCTTCAGTATTCTAATTTGCATTTTATTAAATTTAGCTTAAAAATATTTTTATGTTCTATTATTATCTTTGATTCATAAACTTGTGTTAGTGTATAAAATATAAGAAATATTTTAATAGTAATATTGTTAACTAAAAAAATTGTTTTCTTCTTGTGAAGTATGTATAAAATTTATCATAGAAATAAATTCAAAATTCTTTTTTTTATTATAAAAATATACAAATGCTTTACTGAAATAAATTTATAATTTAGATAGCTTGAGCCATAAACGTGTTAATTTAATAAATCTTAAATACAAAGATCTATCCACATGAAATTTGAATCTAAATTTGTCATCAAAATAATAGACAAGTATTAAATTTTAAACTAAATCTGTTGAAGAGGTAACTATTTATTACACTTTGCATTCAAGTGTATGTGAATACAATCACACAAAAATGCAAGTAAATTAAAGAAAATTCGTTATGTTATGTTGTAATCAAAGTTGTGTACCTGTGTCAAATTTTCGATTCAGTTAATGGAAAGAAAGTTTCTTTATTGCATGTTCAACTTTTTTAATTAAAGCACAAAATGTGCTGCACTAAATTATTACATTCAAAAGTTGGAGAGTTCTTGCAAATTGCCGTGACATTCAAGTTTTGCCACCTTTCATCGAACCACCACCTACTTTGTCACCTTTTTGTAAAATAACAGCATTTAACAGATATATTTCAGTATGAAACAAGAACTAAAATAACTGCTTTCTTATTTAGATTCCTGTATTGAATGTTGAAGTTAGACTTGTGCCAATTATTTTAGCACTATGTGTTTCATTAGTGCTATGCTACTTTCATATTGCTGCTCTCTGCAAAGGTGGAGTTGGAAAAAATGGCTCATCTGTAGCTGTAAGTAATGTTTTTAACTGTTCCATTTTAGTTATTAAATTAGTGATATGTTGGTGAATTTATTCTAAGCATTATTCAACACTATTTATTATTTAAAGTACTTTTTTTACTATAGACTGTTATGAAAATCTGCTGAATTAATTTTAAAGAAAGAACTCAAACTCAATTTATATAAAGTTATTTTAAATGAATAACCCAGTTAAAAAAATTTACATTTTTTAAAAATAAATTACATTGTATACTTAATGGATCAGATATGTGAAGCGGAAATGTTTTAAATTCTTTTCCCTTATAATCATTCTTTGAAATTTCTGTTAATTACATATGATTTAGTATGAAGATCTCATCCAAACTTAGTATAATATGTTAATGATAATTACTTAAACAGTTGAATTGAATAATTTATGGGCTTTGTGCTTCTTATTATTTATAATGGTAATGAAGCTGTAACATACCCTTCAGCAACTATGGAATTACAGAAATTATATAGAAACCATAGATATATTAGGTTAAAATTAAAAATTAAACTGTGCAAAATTGTAGATATATTTCCATTTTTATGAATGCTGAAAAAGGATATTTACCTAAAAATTTATATGTCACTCCTTACCCTGCCCCTCTTCTTCCAAAAAAAAAAAAGGTATTAAACTTCTCTCGCTTTTTCTGCATCAGAGGTGCTGCTTAGTGGTGGGAAGTGAGATCACAGGTGTCATTCAATGATGGGAAGTGAGATAATTACACATTTATGTCTCTCCTTATTTTATTTATTTTCTATTTTATTTAGGGTACAAGTGTTCTGTCTCCATCCATACCAATAGGAATTGTGATCATACTCTCTATCACTATTTATCAGAAATCAACTGAAAATATATATGAAATGCATCCCTGCCTCTATATTTTAGCTTTTGGCATAGTGGCTGCAAAAGTCACTAATAAATTAGTGGTAAGTGTAAAATATTTCCATTTTTATATGTTCATTTCAAAGTAATTTACTTTCACCTTGGAAGTGAGCTATATAGTCTTTGAAGCCTTGGAAAATCTGTATGGAATTGGACATTGTTAATAGTGCAGAGGAATTTTATTTGAAACTAAATTTTGATAAAACATAGCAATTAGCTTGAAATGCATTTGAACAATATGTAGTAGTATTCAATATTCAATTAGCCTAATCTTATTTTTTGTGTCGGTTTAAAATGCCATTGACTATATTGTATTGTATACTAGATTTACTATAGATAATAAGTTGAAAGAATGTTATGGAATTCAATATGCATTATTGATTAAAGTATTGTATTACAGAATTAGATTTTTTTAACAACCATTTGTTTAATTGTTATTATGAGATGAGTATGAATAATTAATATTTTTTGGGGGGGGATCAAATTTTCTTGATAGTGCAAATTTAAATGAGGGACTAAATAAAATCTAAAAGCATTCTTTTAGTTCATTCAGCTATGGTAATAAATATAATAAACATCTTAAATGTGAAAAAATTATATTGAAAGTAATGTATTACTCCATTTCTTTTATTTTTATATTTATTATATGTTATAATTTAAAATCAAAGAAAGTCTTGCTGATTGCATTGTACTAAATTTTTTGTAATATTTAAAATTCTTTTTGCAATATTTTTATATATATTAATTATTTACTGTAAATGATGTATTTATTTATTTTTAAAAAAGTACTGTTTTATTCCTAATTCTTGTACTGTTTATAACATAATGTTATACATAATTTAATCATAGGTTTGTCAAATTTCTTTTAAACTGTGTTAAATAAAACCAAATTGAAAAAAAATGTTATGATTAATTTCCAAAACTTTTTCAAGGCAAAAATTTGGTAAAAAGTCTTGAAAAATTCCTTTTCCTTCATGACTTCAGAGGGGGCCGCGGTGGCCTGGTGGTAAGGTCTCGGCTTCGGAACCGGAAGGTTTCAGGTTCGAGACTCGATGCTACCGAAGATCCGTCGTGTGAGGGGGTCTCTTGCACGTTAAATATGTCCGGCCAAACGTCCTCCTGCTGGTGTGGTGTAGAGAGGGGGGTGCCAGTTCAGGTGTCGTCCTCGTCATCTGATCTTGGTTCAAAATAACGAGGTCCATCCCAAAATAGCCCTCGTGTTGCTTTAAAATGGGACGTTAATATAACTAAACTAATCATGACTTCAGAAATAAATTTCAAAAATTTTCAAAGTGATAATGTCTTGACTTTCAATCTGATTTATGAATGGTGTATATTGCTTGTAAAAACTGATTAAGACTCGGAGAAATTTTAAGGAACACTAAAAAAGAAATGATAAAATATTTCAATTTAGCCTTAGAAATAACATTTAATTTTGCCTTGTAAATTAGATGCTAGGTATAATTAATGGATTAATATTTCTTATACTTTCATTTCTGAGATGTTTGTTGTTTTGAAAATACTATAAGATGAAATAGAATACTATTATTATTAAAACCTACTTATTAATTTATTTCTCATATTATTATTTTTTAGGTTGCCCACATGACTAAAAGTGAACTGGATTATTTTGATTCCATCCTCATTGGACCTGGGATGTTATTTTTGAATCAATATTTCAACACTTTTATTAATGAACACATTGTCTTGTGGTTATGCTTGGTAAGATACTGATTTCAATTTAAAAATAAATAAATAAATGTAATGATTATTAAATAGAATTGCAAAAGTACTTTTAATACTGTTGAAAAAAATTAATTCAAAATATTCCTCTGAAGAATTACTTAACTTATACAGATAGCTTTTAAAATACACAAAATTGTACATTAGTGTTCCATTTTATAATGCCTGTAGCATTTAATTTTTTATAATGAAATGTCATGATATTTATAATTTATCTAGCTATTGGTTCAGTTATTGTTATCATTTTGCATAGAGCCGTATGACAACCAGATTTCTTTCTTAGAATATTTTTTTTAAATTTATACGTGTTTGCTTTAACAATTTTAAAGAAATTTGGACAGATATTTAAGCTGTTTTATTTTAGTAGAATTTTTTCTGCTCTATTAATTACATTATTGCATGTCCCTCACCATTTGTAAAATTGAAGAAAAAACTAAAATAATTTTGTTTATATATATATATATATATAGGAGGGGGGGGGGAACTTGCATAATTCTCATGACCCCTAAATTATGTCATCTATGGCCTAGATTTTGAGGGAGATCACAAAATAATATCTAAACTTAGCAGTTGGATGTATTTTGCTAATTAGTTATGTAACTTTAATTCTTTTCAACTAAGCATTTAAAAATAGCAGATGATAAAGTATTGGATTATTTTTATATTAGAGAAAAATATTTGATTTCAGTTTATCATTTGCATTTTCAGGTGCATGATAAATTTGCTCTCTTTCTGTTTTACCTTATAATAACAACAGGGGCCTTGTTTACAAATGAAACTTCAATGAAATGTTGCATACTATAAATACCTAACATATATTGTATTTATGAATTATTTTGTTTCAAAAATAAGAATTATAAATCCTTTGCATACTGCTCTTTATAGGTTGAAGTGTCTTTGGAAGAATATATTTCTCTTATTCCTTCCTTTTATTTCCCATTGAGGGAAGAAGTTGAAAATATTTCTTTTATTAGCAATAATTATTTGTCTGGCAATTTCACGCATACTTGCACTAAACAGATTCAGTTTTTTTATTAGAATTTTAAAGTGCAATTTAATAACCATGAATCCATCTTGAAATTGATTCTCACAAACTTCAAGTTTTATTTGTCATGGTTCTGTAGTTACTGAATGACAGTGGCATAGTCAAGGAGATTCAAGATCGTCTAATGAATGTCAATAAAGCATTTTATGGATTAAAACTATTTTTTTAAACTTTCTATATCATCAAAAAATACAAAAGTTTTGCTATATAAAACCTTAATTTGGCTAATACTTAGCTCAGAGACCTAGACCCTGACCAAAGCTAAGAAAATAAAATACTGATTTTCAAAGAAGAAAAAAATTGCAAACCATTCTTGTATTCTTGGTGTTATAGAAATCAACAATGAAAAGATAACTGAGCTATAGAGAGCCAGATATTGTAAAGTTCGTAAAAATAAATTGTCCTGTTCATATAGTTAGAATAGATGTTAATTCTATGTTAAAAAAAAACATACATAAACCCCTCTAACAATTAGGAAAAGGTGTCGACCCAAACTGAAATAGATGTAGTCAGTGGAGATAGATATCCTGGCTATCCAGGAAAGAACACAAGCGAGTGTCAAAAATAGAATGCAGTGGAACAGAATTAAAAGAAAGGCACTGGTCCACCTTGGGCTATCTAGTCAAATATGATGATGAATTTAATAACCAAATACACGTTAGATTACTTCATTTTTTTTAAAATGTTTCCTTTTTTACATAAAAACTACTTTATACTTTAATATGTATTATATTTTATATGACTTTTCACATTGACTGTTATTAATTTATTATATTATTATTTTTCTAGGTATATTCTATAGCTGATTTGCTTCACTATTGCACAATAGTGTGTAATCAGATTTGTAGTCATATGAACATTCAATTATTCAAAATAACACCTCAGCTGAAACAACCAAGCAGGTTGGCCGGATTGGGTAACCATCAATCACCAAGTCCTGTGCGGCTTGGTAGCCAAAAATTGTCTTAGGATTTGCTATTTATATGTTGTGTTTTATCCATTTTGTACAAATGAATGTAGCTTTTAGTTCAAAGCTACCACTGAATATGTGTTGCGTATAAGTGCTCTATTTCTATAACATTTTAGAACTTGGTGAATTACAAATTAAACGATGGAGCATTAAAAGATCTTGTAATTACTTTTTCTTTGATCTAATTTACTTGCTAAAAGTCATACTTAAAAATAATACTCTACTTATTATAAAGTAGCATTTTATTTAAAAATAATTATAAAATTTTAAATTTTATTTACTATTGAAAAATTATATTAATTCATAGTAAAAATGTATCTTTTCAAAAAATTATAATTACTGTATTGTACTGATTCAAGTAATTTTATTATTCTCATTCAGTAATAATAATATGCATTGACATCTTAGCAAATTTGTATATCTGTAAGAATTCAACGCCAGTCCATATTTTTGCAAAATTTTGACAGAAATAAAGTAGATGAATGGTCAGTTTCAGATGATGCAAATATACCAGGATTTAACCTAAAAAAAGTTTTATACAGTTTATAATCTTTTTCAAATGGTGGAATTTTGTATAAAAGAATGCATATGTAATAGAATTCTAATTCTCGTTCAAAGATATTCATGTTATATTTATTTATCAAAATTTATATTTTGTGCTGCTTTTTGATTCTGTCTTATTTCTTTTTTATAACTGCGTGTTTTGTTTTATAAAAGAAATAATGTTGAATTATGTTGGTGAAAAGAAATCAATTTCAAATCTATTTTAGCAAAAAGGAAAATGTATTGCAAGTATTTTGGAAATTTCATTATCTTTAAATAAGCATCAATTATAGTAAAATAATTATAAAATACTTTTATAGAGGTTTATAGTACAGTGAAAGATCAATATCTGATAAATGCCGACATTTTGGAATGAATATGAACATACACCAGAATGAAAATGGCAACACTCACCAGAAAATATTGGCATTCTCTTATTTCAGTCTTTCACAGTAACATTTATATAATTACATTAGGTAAATGCATCTGTTTGATTCCTTTATTCTTATTACATACATTGAAAATAAAAACTTTAAATTTCTTTTTTTACTGAAACGCATTTTTGTCTAATTGATGCTTCCAGTCTTCAAGAATATGTGTGAAAGAAGATTTTCAGTTAAAAGGCATACAGAAATTTATTTTTCAAAAGTTGAATTTTTAAAAACATTGTGAATTAAGTTACTCTTTAGTATTAAATAGTCAAATTAGGGAGTATTATTTTATTTTTCAAAAGTTAAATTCTAATCATTCTAAATTAAAAGAGTTTAAACAAAAATATTAGAATGAGAGATTTTTAATTATCTAACTAAAGTATATTTTTCATTACTTGCATCATGCCAAAATTATTTTTGATGTCCTGGAATGATTTGTTAAAAAAAAATCTTAGGAACTTTTATATTAATCAATAATTTTTGTATTTAATGATAACATCTCTGGAGTATTAAGAATACTTTATCCATGATTGTTAAAAAAATATAAATAAGTTAACTGCTTTAGAACTGAACATGAAAAGCAAAATAATAAAATAAAAATCTGTTACTTAAAAGGTTAAATTGCTTTTGAAAATTGTATTGCAGTAAAGTGAATTATTTGCTGAAAATATTACATATTTAAATTTTTAAAAAATGTGATAATATGTTTCTACTTTTGTCATAAGTTTTTCCAAATTTTAAATTAAAATTATCATATTTTAAAATGAATTCATATATAAAATTGAAGTGTTAAAACTGTGAATCTTAAAAATTACATATATTGTAAATTATTATTTTTTTGCCATCATTAAAAAAAAAACCTACAGATATTTAATAGTTGATTTCTTATTATTATTTAATATAATCAAGATATTTTTAATGTAGTTTTTGAAGAAATATTGTATGAAAATTTGCTTTAAATGAATTATCACCTAAATTCTTATACCTCCTTAAAAAAGTTGCTACTATTTTTCACTGTAATGTGTGTATTTGAAACCTTTGAAGGAAACTGAAATATACTTGTATATGTGTGAGTTTGACGAAGTACAAAAGGATAGGTTTTTGCATTATTTATTACATCTTCTATGTAAAGTGAGTGTAAATTTGTCTTCCGTTTTTATTTCAATCAAAAAGATTTTGGGTGTTTTTTTTTAATATATGTTTCTGATAATGATCTAAAAAAACTGTGTTTGAAATGGATGACAAAGGATTGTTTGTAGTTAATATTTAATTACAAACCTCAACATATGTTTATCATATTTAAACTGTGTGTCAAGTAATTTCTGAAACTTACTAAAACAAATTATTTGAAGTGAAAAAAAAGAAGTCCTTTGTTTTATCTTCTACTTAAAATCTTATTTCCTTGTTCTTGCTCAACTATTATCATTTGAAAGTCAATATTTGTGATTTGAAAAATCTTAACACTTGATGCATACATGTAGTTTTGAAATAAACTCGTTTATACAGTTTATTTTATGTGCTTTGAGATATTTATCTTGAAGTTCAAACCAGTTTTTTAATGCTTATTCATTTGAAATGTATTTTTGTTGTAAGGCATTTTGAATTGAATTACTATTCTTCTAAAAATTTTCAGTACTTCAGCTGTTGTTTTTTTGTGTTCATTACTATAATGCTCAATCTTAAGCTTTTTATTCATACTTATCAACTCTGTTATAGCAATTGACATTTTTAGCAAGATTTTAACTGAATATTGAAAAGATAGTTTAATATTACTAGTCTTTACTTTCTGCCAAATAATTTGTTTTGTAAATATGAGACTGTGTTTCGTAAACAAGATATCTCATTGTTTTTCTATTATAATTTTATTTTTCTGTGTCAGTCTAAAAAGATTCTCACTTTTATTTTTTCAAAAAAAAAATTTAAATAGTAAAAAGATTTTGAATTTATTGTACCTTATTTGTATCCATTTCATTTTGTAAAATCATACAAATTTTCAGAATTGTTTATAGTTATATTTCCTGATTTAAGTCTGATTCTTATAAAATTGGATGTTTAATATTAATTAAAATGCATAATTATCTTGTGAAAATAAAAAAAATATCCTTGTGAAGCTATAATTTACTTGTTTGAAATTTCATTTTTTCTTATATTCTATACTGGCTAAGGGAGATAACTTAGTATTGAGAAAAAGCTTATATTTGAAGTTCTATATAAAATCGGTTCATTTGGCATTCCTTTTGAAATTAAATGATTCTAAAATGCATTTCTATTCAATTTCAATACATAAATGCAATTTAATGAATATGATATAACTATGTATTAAGAAAGTTAAGAGATACTTACAGCTCATCATTAATGAAAAACATAATACCTTTCTCCTGATTAACAGTTAACTGAAAACTTTCTGTAAAAACAATTCTTATATAATATAATAATTACATTTTACAACATAGAATCCATTATTACAATCATATTAATGAATACAGTATTGTATACTTCCTCTGTAGTGAAATTATTAGTATTTATGATGAGTTAATTTAAATAATTATCCCCTCAGTAATAAATTTTATTATTTTCGTCATATATTTCATTTGCAACATGTTGAATATAAAATAAAGAACAAACTACACATTATATAAATATATTTATTCAGCAAATATTAGTTTTAATGCCCTGTACACCAGATGCTAGTTAATTAGAATATACACTGGGATATAAATTTAATGGCACAAAAATGATGTTGCCTTTAACATCTGACTAGATATGAACTACAAAGCTCTTTCACCAATATTCTTTTCAATACATTTCCATCAAGTAATTCAGAATATACAACATTTCTATAACGAAAGTATTTGTATTTTAATGTTAAATTAAAATAAAAATCAAGTGATATTTTTGTACATATAATAAACTCCATATATTTACTATTTAGATAATATATGAAATAAAAACTTGAGGCATTAATAGAGCAAGAAGAATACATTTAAATAGCTTTGAAGAAGAATATGTAAAAATACAAGTATACAGCTATTAGATTTCAAGTCTTTATAGCTAATATTCAATATTATCACCAGGTATTACTGGAATACATTCGCAACAAAAATGAAAATTTTCAACATTGATTTTTACACAATTATCTTTTACCATTATAAAGTCCAAAATATGTCAAGTAAATCACCTTTCTTAGACCATCAGTGTAGAATTAACATTGACCAATATAACTGTGCATAACTCAAAAATGTAACAATTAACAAGGTAACAATGTAAAATATACATGACCTATATTTTTCAATATTTCTATGCATCTTCATGGGAAAACAGTTTTGTTTTTACTTTGATGAATAAATGTAAATATTCATTTCATTTCAGATGGTAAAATTTCTGAACATGCATTCCAAAAATCAGTTATGATAGCTAAATACATTCGTAACTAAGGATTAAACAAATATTTATACAGTAAATTCTGAATGTTTATAATATGAAAAATTAAAAACATGATTATATCTTATATTCATAAATTAAATTTGGATAAGATGAAAATTACTGTATGACAATACGTAAAAGGAAAATGACAAAAATTTAAGATTAATCATAATGACTTATGATGACAAAAAAGTATCAACATTATATCTCATTTTGGAGCAGTCGAATCAAATTAATATGTATCCAAAATTCTATATAGTTAAAGGGAAAAACTACAAACAGCTCATTCTGTCTGCAGTCTTACATATTTGTTAACTTGTTAAGGGGGGAATAAAATCAGGAAGAAGATGCAAATGAAATTCACATTAGATGTTAAATGCATTTAGATATTTCAGTGCAGATTTAAAGCAACAAGATAAAATATATCAGAAAGAAACTGATTATTGACCAGAACCTATTTTTTACTCTTCTCCAAGACGAAAAGAATGTTACGATACTCAAGCAACAAAGTACCACTGTAAAGTCAAAGGCCCAACAGTGTCAATTAAAATATTAAATAAATAATTCTGGAAGCATTGTAAATGAAAAAAAAATAAATAAAAACCGGGAAAGACAAGATGAGTATAATTCTAAAATGAAAAAAAGTCACATCAATACTTTAAAATATGCCCGAGTTTCTTAACATTTGTCTTAGTTTAATAAATTTGTATATTAATTCAAAGCTATTCTAAAGCATTTAAAATCTATGCTTCTGCAAATCAAAATCAGTAAAATTAATGATATATTCACTTTATATTGCAAATAAAATAATATATAAAGAAAGAAAAATTCTCATAAATATAATAGAAAAGAAACCTACCAAAATCATATATTTTCACCCTCACCATGAATATACAGATGAAAAGCTACTGGATAAATAAGCAAATTTTTACTTTATTTATTGGCAAAGTAATGCAAAATTAATTATCTCTTGATTGATTGAATAGAATGGCTTCAGGATTCCAATTCCTTATATTCTGCTTAGCGATGACAATCATTCAAGTAACCTGACACATCTGAGAGGATATGAATAATTCTGACATAATTATATGTAGAATTTTTCAGGTTGATAATTTCATTACAATCTTACAAAAAAAAATTTTTTCTATAAAATAAATCTGCATTCTTTTAATTAGTTTAGATATAAAACTTTATAATAGAAGCATCAGAATTGAATTGTATAATCATAGTTAATTTATTTTATTTATTCATCCACATAAACATTTTGAAACTATTATACAGTTCATTAGTTTAAATTGCAAATGCCAATAACTAATGCTAAAGTATAAATTAAATTAATTGATTCACTTAATACAAAAGTGTGAAAGTTTTGTAAAAGTAAATCAAACTCAAAATAATACAAGTACCTTATGTATTAAAAAACAAAATGTTGCATTAAAAGAATTAGATAATAAATGATATAGATAATAAAACGATAAACAAGAACCATCTAATCCTGTTGTTAAATGCAAGAAACTTTCTTATTAATACAACAATGCTATATTTAATTTTACATAGAAATTCTCAATATTTTGGTTTTAACAGAACAATTTATAAAAAAATTTGCTTAGAAGGTGAGAAAAAAAAAGTGATTATTCCAAGATAGAGTGGCAAAAAATTAAAAATCTCAAACAAATTAAACCATTTTGGCATCTTATGCAAAATGGAGTATGGTATGATCTGATAATAACAATAAACAGGGTGTCCAGAAGTATTAATACATATTCAAAATTGCATAAGGATTAATGATAAAATATATAAAGACTTTTGATAGATTCTTAATTACAGTAACTAAAAATGCATGGTGAAAAAATAGCCAACAATTAAAATTATTGTTCAAATTTCAGATTCAGGTTATAGGTAAAGTATAGTTTTATATACTAATAGGCAAAGTATAATTGATTTATACTATAATTAATATTATAGAAGCAGACTTCTTTAGGTAACATATTTACAAATTATTTTAAAACGTATTTGACATCCCGAACCATATTTATGAAAATTTCTTAATTTTACTAGCCATAAAAAAGCAAATATTTATTCCCATGATAAGATATTAATACATTAATAAAAAGAAAGGCAGCAAGTTAAATTTGTTTTATAATTATTTATAAATATAATTTAAAAATTGTGCAAACAATTCCATATAAATTTGTAATCAATTTATAATTTTTTTTTTTTAAAAGTACGGGTGTATGAAAATAAGCGGCATTGATTAAATAGCACTTAGTCCAATCAGTCTTAGTTAAGTCCAAAATTGTGTTCCACTTATGGTTAAAATACTTGAATCTGAAAAATTTTTTACCCCTTATTTATTTTTATGAAATATAATTATTTATATATAAAACCTTGAATAAATATAAAATTAAAATTTAGTTAATAAAAAATGGAGCTTATTTTAATAAGTATTATCTAGCATATAAAACAAACCAAATTTATTAATAATGATATAAACATTGTACAATTTTTTAAAACTTTATATAATATATATTTAAATCAATCATGATTTCTTAATTTTTAATCTTAATTGTAGAATTATAATCATATACAAGACACATAAATATAAAACTTATATGTAGTCATTTCGATATGCACAGACACTGAAAATTGGCAAGATGACTTAGAATAGAAATCAACAATCATAATCATTTCATCCATGAATTATCACAGTCTTGCTTTTTCATTTAAATATATAAACATTCTATTAGCATCTAAAAATATAATTTATAGTTTTTGATAACTTGAATTTAGTTTAAAAATAACTCAAAATAGTTTTGCCTTGTCAGTTACTATACTGAAAAAAAGCATAAGGAAATGCAAGTAAAAGGACTTTACTTTAAAGAAAAAAAAGAAACACTATTCCGTTAGCTAAATTAAATTTTCAAAAATGTTTCCAATCTTTTAGATATATTAAAAAGAAAAGCGTAGCTTTGTAGCAAAATAAATTTAATAAAATTACAATGTGAGGAATACAATTTTTATCAAATGCATTAGTAAATAAAAAATATGCAGGTTACCTTAATACTGATGTATACAAATAATGTCTAGTCAATCTGTAAATGCTATTTTTTAAAAATTTAATTCATAAATAAATCCTATAATTTAATAAATTAAAAGTAAACAATATTAAGACATAGCATGGTATTTTACAAATGTAATTGCAGCCAACTCCTTGCAAAATTCTTCAAGAATAATTAAAGCCTCCAATACATGGGATTCCTCAAAAGTAGCATATTCATTCCCATCACTCAAAAGCGCATTGCGTGTCAGTTTAAGTTTTGTAGCAAATCCTTTTATTTTTGGGACCTCCTTCTGTATATCCTCTGAAATTTTAAACAGGACCAAGAAAAGTGACCTGGCACCAAGATTATAAGGTATGAGAGGATTTAAAAAGTACTCATGAATATAAGGATTGGGAAATAAAACAATTTGGGAAATGATAGCAGTCAATTGAAGATTGACTTCATAGGGTTGAAACAACATAAGTTCAAGCTTGTCAAATAACATCTTAAGAAATTCCCCTTCATAAAATGTCCAGTGAATAGAATCAGCCTCTGGCTGAGACTCTGAACTAGAATCATCTTCTGCACCCATTTGGCAGTCTTCTTTATCAGAAAAAGTCAATGGCCATTCAAAACCTTCACAAACAGATAACACTTCTAAAAACCTTCTGTGTGCTTCTTTAAGGTAGGTTTCATAACCAGTATCATCTTCATCTTGACAAGATTTAATATCATCAGGTAAAATAGCAATAAAAGCATCAATAATTCGATGGATGTAGGTAGGTGCAACTGATTTATTGGACATGCCTGAATTTGATGATAAATCATCACTATACCGGCTACAAGTGTCATCATCAGAAAATTGAAGCCAACTGTCTGAAGCAGCATGATCATAATAACCTCTTCCCTCTATATATTTTAGTATTAAATTATCTAGTATATATTTTGTAGGTCTCACTAAAAGTTCTTCAAATAGTTGAAGATTACATATAGATAGAGCAACATTTTCATCACTGTTGCGACAACGTTCGAGTAAGACAGATTTCACAGTTAGTTCACATTCTCCTGGCAATTCGACACTTTCATCATTCAGTAAAAATGTTGCAAATGCGTCAATCAGCTTTGGTGACTTTACGTTCCGAAGAGAACTAGCAATCAGGGTAGTGGAAAATAAAAGCTTGTCTTCATCTGCTTCTTTAACTAAACATGGATAAAAGCAAATGTCAAGGAACTCTGTTTTGAATCTATATGATAAATGATCACTGATAGTATGATGAGCTGTTTCAATCAAGGAATCAATATAATGAAGCTGTTGTAAATAACATAGATATTTTCTCTTGTCAGGAGATATTGGAGCACCTTCTTCAGATAAAGGATTTTCTATATCGTTTATTTTTAATGTTCTAGGAATATTAGAGAATAAAGTAACAACACCAGAGCAAAGAACTTGACTTAGTTTTGTAAACTGTGCAATACTTGTGGCCATAGTTTCATCTGCACATGAACATAAAGTTTTTAAACAGTCTCTTGCATTAACAGATATGTCATTATCAGGACTTTGATATAATCTCAATAAAGATGAAACTAAAGCATATTCTTTGTCTGAACTTCCGACATGAATACAATCTTTGGATGCTGATGCAACCATTGAATTTCTACGGGAAGTTGGTTCACAATTAACAAGAAAAAAGCAATTTATCAAATCTGGATTTTTCTCTATTTTATCACAGATACACTGCAAGAAGTCCATTTCCTCACGTTCTGTTGGGCCAGCAACAATTTCACCACATAATTTTATAAAATTCTGAATAGGTACACAAACACTTACATGAGGAATTAAAGATTCTTGCATAATTTTTAGAGTTTTTGTGATAAATATGAACATATATCTTTTCATTCCTGGGGGTGCATCAGATGTTGCTAACACACACATAGTATCCAATAGTTTATGCTGCATTATAAACTCCATACAGGGACCAATATTGCCAGTTTCGATTTCTATTTCTTCTTGCTCTAAAATGTTTAGCATCTCCATTAAATGTCCAGGTATAGAAGTAGATTCAATAGGAATCGAGTTTGAAGCATTTTTACCGGTAAAGAATTTTGTTATTGATTTCCAGTGCCAAACAAAATCTTCTTGCAAAGGATGAGGTGGTGCTAATGCATCCACCGCGCTATACAGGGCATTAGTAAACCGGCTGAACATATTTACTTATTTTAGTATCACATATTAAAAGCAATAGGAATTCTATATAATTTTAATTCTTGTTTTGAAATATCAGAAGCTTGAGCAAAGCGTACCAAATTTCACTGTTTCTTATATAGTTGAAATAAAACCTGTTATGTCTATTTTAAACGATGACAATCACTCCAGGTGGCAAGTTTGAGACGTGTCAATATATTTGTCAAGATGCAATCATTTTTTGAAAAAATCATATTTTAATATGTGAAAAATAAGATAACTTATCCTAGAAAAGCAAGCGATATCTGCACAATGGTATTCAAAACATAAAATTTCATAGCTTCGCAGTTTCAAGTGTGAAAATATTAATTATTTACATTTGTCACCCTTCCGCACTTAAAAAAGAGAAAGTAGAACTCAAAGTACTTTTCTCTTTTGCTCATATTAAGTTTGAAATATTTTTGTAGTTAGTATAAATTAAACTAACGTATTTTCTAATCAAAATAGTCTGAAATATTTAAGGAAAATTAAAAATTTCATTAAATTATACTTTTGAAAAATATTTTAAAACCTATTAAATTTTCTTCGTTAAAAAACAAGAAACAATGTTTATAAATTTGATGGAATTTCAAAGAAAAGCTTGGAGAAAACTTCTTGTATTATGAGAATATTTCAGAAAAGAGCATTCATTTGATTTATTATTGCAGTTTTTGTTTCATTTTTTGTGTTACTATAACTTCTTTTTATTTTCCTTTGAAAAAATTGGCAACCGCAAGTTTGTATGCAAATATAAGATACTTTAGACAGACGCATACGTTACATGGATAGTGTCTGAAAAGTAAGTAAATAACTTCTATTTAAAGATTTTTTTTTACTACCATATGATATAAATAGTTTTATAAACCAAAGATGCTTTATTCTGTGTTACAATAATGCAGGCTACACAACTTTGGTCCATTATTTTAATACCGGCCGAAATGAGCTAATAAAATAACTCGTGTTGATCGAATATTCCTGTCAAAAGTTTCGTTTTCTGCCATTCTAGAATTTACATAGATCTTGTAATTTTATGTAACATAATATAAAAATATATAGAACATATTCTATTAAATAATTTTTTTCGGAATTGGACTAAACTGTCCTGTGTTTTGATAATGCAGCTAGTGTTTCGCCCACTTCAAATTTTTGAATCATTTTCTTTTATGTTTTATTTTCAGAAATTGTTTTAAAATAAGACTAAATATACATTATCTGCAGCATATTTATTGCTTCTTCTTTTAAATTCTCTATTATAAAAACTCTGTAATTAAATTTGCACGACATAAAATAAATGCAAAATTTTCGTCTTTAATTATAATTAAAATTTTGATGTGCATTTACGACTTGCCATTATTTCCCTTTATTTTTTTCTGTAATTATGTTTCTTTTTAATATTTAGATGCAGTAAAACTTTTCCGCATGCAACAAGTTTAAATCGTATATAAATTAAGTAATTGTAAAAAAATAATTGTTTATTGTAAAAAAAAAATTTTTACTCATTATGATTGTGAGAATGATAACTATTGAATGCGAGCATATAATGTAGGCAAATTTTTATTCTATGAAAAGGTATCTGAGTTTTAATATCATGAAAATAAAATTTCATGCCAAGTGATGATTGTTTTATTATTTAACTCTTTGTTCCTTTAATTCTATACTTACTGAAAACTCAAACTGATACTGTAAGAAATGTTGTGTGGTGTATCATTGTGATTAACTAGCTTTGAATGGGATCGTAATGTATTTAAATTTTTATCAAAGTTTACATGGAATTTAATTTCATGTATTCTTAATTAATGTTCTGCGGAATATAATAAGAAATACTTTTATTGAACTAAGACACTAAGAAATATTCATTAACAAAATTTGCAAACATTATGTTTATTATTCTGTACTCACATTATTTTCTAGTCTGTTTAAGAGGTTATTCTTAACTTCCTACTTCTAATGCCTATTTGAATTGCCAATGACAGTAAAATATAGAAAGATTAACATATAAATGTATTCTTAAGAAAAATATTGAAAACATGTCAAATACGTTAGATATGAATGGCTGTGAGCAAAAGGTTAAAATACTAGATTTTTTATGGCAATGCAAAACTCCTTCATAAACTATATTTTTACATTTTCTAAATGCTTATTTTATCGATTTAATTTCGTTCATCTTTATAAACATTATCTGTTATGCTAATAAGATAAATGTAATAATTTTTTTTAAGTATTTGATCACTAGGAATAATTGGATGTTGTTTCTTTCCCTCTATTATGAAATAATTTTGTTTTTTCAATTTACATTTTAGGGAAAATAGACTAATATAGAAGATTATTAAAGAGTTTACTTGTTAGTATGCTAGTAACGATTATAAATATTATTAATTAAGCTGTTTTTACTTCCAATTTTACCCATTGTCATATTAATAGTGAAAAATAATGAAATATGTTCTACATTTCAGAGATAAAATGCTATACTTTTTAATAATTTAAGATAAGATCTTTGGATCCGATTCGGTTTTTCAGTTTTTTTTTCTGGTTTATTTATTTGTTATAATCTTTAAGCTTTTCTTACTTTGAATAATCTTTATTTAATTTAGTTAAGTATGCATAATATATATATATATATATATATATTGAAAATAATGAGATAACGATAAAATTATCTTAAATTCAAATTTATATAAAGTCTTAGTTTCAGTTTTTGTGTTTGATATTTCTTGGGTATCTTATCATTAATATTTTATTCATGACTAGACACACCAATCAATCAGCTGGCTCATCATGACTATTGGTTATTGGTGTTTTTCAAATAATAGATATAACTTCATGACCATAATTTCTCTAAATCATCTGATATTAATACTATTCTGTTTTGTCATGCATACTTTTATCTATTTATTAAGTGCTTTTATTAGAGTTAGTCTCGTGACATCATAGCACTATTGAAAACGTAAATGTCTGATTCAATTGTTTCCAAAATTTTGTAATATTGTAACCTCACTTTTTTATTTGCCTTGTAAATTGCACTTGTTCTAAACCAAATTTTTCTTTAGCTTTCAACAGTGAAAGAAAGGCATCCAATTAAGTATTTAAATTTTAAAACATTTAAAAATTCATTTCTATATAATATTTTTAGCAGTTGTTGCAGATAAATACCAACATTTTACTTAATTTTTAATTAATTAAAATTTCAAAAGAATCACACCAAGATTTATATTCCAATCTTCCAAAGTATATATGTAAAAAGCTTCATGAATTTCCTTAAGTGGACTAGCTAGAAGGATACCAACACACATTTTCATTTTTATTATTATATAATATTTTTTATTATTATATAATATTATTATTAGACTTAAATGTAGACATAAATTACTTGTTTATTTAATGGCTTGGAAACTATTAACTATTAGGTTGCAAGTTTTAAATTGAAGGTGTTCAAGTTTTAAAAAATGAACTATCTGTTTAAGGTGACAATGAAAATTTGTTTTCACTCTTGTTTTTTTTTGGGGGGGGGGGACATTTCCATTGGAAATGTTTCAGAAATATTTTACATGTTTATAAAAGTTAAAATTAGTTTTTACTAGCTGTTAAATTTCATTAAAGATTTTTAATTCAAGAATTGAATCATGTTTTAGAATTTACTATATTTCTTATCTATATTTAGATATAAACCTTCTTAATTGTTTAGTATGACGCTGAAAATTTTACAATAATTAAGGTCTGAAAGAGACTCCCCATCCCCTATCCTCTATATTGTTTTTGTTAAATAAAATATAATGAAATCTCATATTATATGGGAGGCATTTCATGTAACCTGTCACATTGTATGAGGCATGCCTCATTTTTTAAGGCTAATTTGTGCAGCTCAAATTTATCTCCAATATGTAACTTTACATTTTATTATTGATATTGTCACTTTCTTAAAACTATTTGCTGCAGTATTCATGTATAATCCACTATTCAATAATCATATATAATCAACTAAAAATATAAATTTGCTTTTTTAAATAAATGAAAGATTAGGTCAATAATGTCAAATTTATCTTAACACATTAAAGGTGGGAGTTGTAGTACTACGATTTTATCCGCGTTACCGAGCATACTTTCGTCAAGATCCCCCGCCTTTAATGTGCTAAGCATCATTCATGATCATTTCGTACCACACCAATGGACTGTCAACACTATTCTGTCTTCTTTTTTGAATGTCCACTGAGAATAGTCATTTATGTTATGATCTCTCCTTTCCATTCATGAAAATTTGCTACATTCTGCCCTAAATAACTTCTCCACTTTCTTTTACAGAGTTCCATTATTATTCAATTAAAACGGATATTAAACCTTTCACCCTTTGCTGTTCGCCTAGTTTCTCGCATTAACTATCTATTATTCGCTTGGCTTGGAGTAATCGTGAATGTTCAGCTTTGTACATGGTATGAAGTTGTTTATCTAAAAGGAGAACTAAATCATTTGGATATTAAGTTGAAGTACATTATTGGTATTGATAATTTTTCTGCAATAGTTTATGAACTTAAATGAACTTGTATTATATTTTGTCTTGTTGAATCGAAACTCTTGAATAGTAAGTTTTTAAAAGGAGGTTAGACTGGGTTAGAACAAATGTTTTCGGTTTCTATTGTCTTATTTCAAATTCTTGTTGAAGAATCTCTTATGAAATCAATGAGACTTGGGTTTTTTTTTTATCGTTTTTGAAATTCTACTTAATTATTATAATGGAATTATAATAAATCAATGGAGCCGCTCTGTAGAATCATTATGAAAATATTTCGTTCTTTGGATCAAACATATATTTGAGGAATTAGCAATGATTATCATCGTTTATATATTATCATTCTATTAAACTCCGATAATGAAACATTTCGAGAGTTGTTGCCAGAATCTCGATTTCGAGATCAGACGATCGCAGATGCTTAGTTAATTCAGATTTAAACCTGAAAAGACATCTTTCTTTTCTGATTTAAGTAAGAAAGGGACGTAATGTTGTTTCATTGATCTGAGATGGAGATTTGAGTAACAGCAACTACATTGTTTAAATCATGTAACTGCAGCTCGGAAAAAAGGGGACCTCGTTGAAACATCTCTCGCAAAACTGCAAAAGGGACTGCAATCGAAGATGTCAAATAAGATTTAATTTGTAGAACGCTTTTCTTTCATATCGATTATGACGTTAAACTAGACTCAGATAATTATCCGGCTTAAAAATAGTAATTGCCAACCACCATATTAATAACTGCAATAAATCTTAGATATGCATTCGAAAGTAACCTTTATTTATTTATTTTTAAGTTCTTTTGTACGTGTCGGTAATATTTAAAGTTTGTCTGTCAAATCATCTTTGAAAATGCGGATAAATCTGTGACTTAGAGCTTGAGTTTGCAAAACAGCTATAAAAGTCCTCTTTAATCCAGATGTGTTCTTTTATCGTCTACGTTGTAGTAGCTGAATACCGCAAACGATCTGTGATTCATTCCTTTTTATTTTATGAACGATAAAAAAGGGTGACAGTTAATTTTCCGCGCCTTTATCATGATACCATCGCGCAGTGTTTTAGAGGAATATGAGCAGGTGTTTGGTTATGTACTATGCATTTCTCTGCATCTAATCAGGTTGTCCTCAACACTGCAGTTTATATTAAGCATTTGTTGACAGTTTTTTTTTTCTTCTTCTTGCTGCGAATTACATTTATAATAGATAAATCGTCGAAGAAAGGATTACCATATTAATCAGAGCAGTTATCTTTCATGGGCAAAATAGTGTGTTATCTAATATGTATGATTAGAAATCTTGCTCCACGAAACGCATCCCTCGATTATTATTATTTTTTAAATTCATTATATCTGAGATATTGAAGGAATAGAAATTTTTGCGTATTTTTTCCCCAGTAAAGAACATGATAGATTATGAATTTTGCGTTTATATTGAAAAATAAATTTATTTGTACATAAGGTATTGACAGAATGGAAGTTTTTACTGCATTTTTCCCCCTTAAATAGCACATAATAAATTATAAACTATGCGTTTATATTGAAGAATTCTATTAAAACTTTTGTTTTAATGTTATTGATAGATTATATGTTGAAAATGGGTTTCATGTTCATAGTTTCAAGTACTCTTAATATATAGAAAGTTTAGTAATCGTCAAAAAATTCGAACTCCGTGATTTTGACAAATCTTCATAATTTGGGGTCTCCCTGAGTTTGAAAAGGCTGGTCTGTTTGTGACAGATAATTGAAAAACGGTTTGAGTTAGACTGTTGAAATTTGGTATGTCTTTACACCAAATTTGCAAATTTAAATAAAAGAAGTTTTGTTTAGAAGTTCGTTTGATCGATGGTTCGAACATAAATTAACACTATAATTCCAAAACGGATAGAGCTTGATAGATGATTCATAACGCAGATTTGGCGTCTATAGTGTAATCACATTAAATTTTGAGCCAAATTTGAGAGGTTGACCGCCTATCTTTCTATACTTTCAGAACTAGATAAATATTATAATTAAATAAATTCAATGAGTTTATTATATTAAATTTGGCGTATTTGAGTCATTGCGTTTTTGATTGTTTGCTTTTATATTGGGTTGTTCGGAAAGTCATTTCGTATTTTTTTGTCAAAATGAAAAGAAATTTTCGTTTAATGAATAAATTATTTATTAAATTATAAAATTGCCATTCTGGTCTAATACCTTTTGCCATATTTTTGGTAGTAACATGATTACACGCTCATAAAAGTTTTGGTCTTTGCTGTAAAAAAAAACTGATAGAGGTGGTTTTTGGCCTCCTCATTTGAAGGAAAAATTTTGCAAATCAGTTCTGGTACTGATGTACTGTTAACACATCTTCTCCACACATATTGGCTAATTTATTTCTGGCTTGAACAGCATTTTTACCTTTTATAGCAAAAAAGAAAAAAATGACGAAAATGCTGTTTATTGCTCTCCATATTTAAAAGGGCACCATCCAAAAACTACTGCGAAGAATCAGCTGCACTTTTTCACACTCAAGCCTTGCTATATTAGCTCTTAAAACATAAAATGATTTTGCGGTTTAAGTATGAAATTGGGTGCGAAAAATGCAATTAAATCCTTTGTCAGGAAAAAACGAAATTACTTTCCGAACAACCTAATATGTTTCTGAAAGTACAGACCAACAAACTTGGATGGATTTGACTCAAAATTTTATAAGTAATTTTTCTATAAAAATTAAATATGTGTATCGAATTTTATCCATCTAGCTCTCTTTGTTTTGTGGTTATCCTATTAAATTACATTCGAACAGCTGGACAGACAGATTTCCTCTGTATGGATTTTGTTCAAAATATGATGAAAATCTACAATTTTGTATAACGATCATATGCCGAATTTCATTTTCTAACTGGAAGCATTTTTGTCACAAAGAGACAAGCGAACATTTTTCAAAAATTTGTTTTTCAAGCTCAGGTAGGTCTAAATCGTCAAAATCTCCAATTCGAACTTTTTGACAATTATTATACATTCTTTAAATTACGTATAAGAGAAAGTGGAAACGCTGATAGAATGAATTAAATTTAACATATGGTTGATTGCATTTCTAGAATCATTGATTCTGTGTCGATTTTGACGGTTTTAATTGCTTGTCAATCTGATTGTTCATATATGAGTGAAAACGATAACTGATAAACGTATTAAGTTAGATCTGTGACTAATTATCAAAATTGTATATCTGTCAATTTCTTCTCTAATCTTTTACTTTTTCATCAATCGAGTTAAAGATACAGCTAACATCTCGCACCGTTCTTATTTAATAAGAAGTTGAAACCATTCTTGTGCAATACCGTTTTTCTTCGAGTTAACGATATGGAAACTGATTGCCTCTTCTGTGCGTCATTTTATATGTATCTTTAACTTCGATCTTTAAGGTTCACGTTGTTTTTGCAAAAGACTTTGGTATTTATTCCTTATCGGATTGAACTCATCTGTTACGTCCTTTTGAAAGTTTTTGTCCTTGACACCGCTATACTTCCTTTCTTTATCAAATGTTCAATGTTCTATTTTCCTACGCTGTCTTTCTATTTGCGTTCGACGGCTTTAGCATAAATTTATTATCCTTTCTGATTTATCGAGAACTTTTTAAGTCTGTCATACCCATCGTTAAGCTACGCTGTGGTATTTTGTAACTAGTAAATGGATCGTATCTCGGAACTCCACTAGTTTTTAAAAATATTTATCAGATTTAATATTTAATCATTTACTGATATAAGTTTGAAAATTAGAACAGTGATTATTATTCACCGTTATAAATTCGGATTTTGCATTCTTTAGCATTTTTTGGTGTTTTGAAAATTGAAATAATTCTTCGTTGTAGTGTAATGTAGTGAAAATTTCACAGTTGATGGAATGATAGCTGGCCACGCTAAGCTTTCATATCTCTTGTCAATCGGTATCCTTATTATTCAGAGTTGTGTTACAAATATTCCCCTTACAATAAATCTTTCCTTCTAAACAATGTCTTTTGTTGTGTTCTTTTTAACCTTAATTTAAATGTTTCTGGATGTCTTTAAATTTATTACTAGATTTGGTTAATAACATTACTTGATAATGAATCTGAAATTTTGCCATAGATATTTTGATATTTTACATATTATTTTCTGTAGTGCGTAAGATTTTACGCGATTCAAATAGGACGTAATCTATGAAACTTATTATTGATGAAATTTGTTCTTGTCTAAGTATGAAAAAATGTTTCTTTGTTGAGCAAAGATGGCTTTATTCAATGGTGAATGTTTGGGTTCTTATTTCCTGATCCAATTCTATGTTTTTTTTAATTATTATTTAATTAATTCTGCACGAGCTCTGAAGGCACTGGAAGTATGCTCATGCACTCCGAATGAAAGGACATAAAAAAATGTGTCTATCTAAACACATTCTTTTAAAAGATTGCTATAATTTTCTTACCTTAACCGACACGCATAAAGAAATCCCTTGCAAAATCTCACTGCATATGATCATGATGATAATTTCATTCGCCTTTTTCTTTTCTCGCTCTTGAATCGTTCTGTGTTGACGTGCCTCGTCGCTTCAGCTTGTACAAAAATTATGCTTCCCCTTCTTCTTGCATACAGCCGACCACCCCGCCATCCCTTAACGTAGCGTATCGACAGGATTTATTGTGGTCGACTGCTGAATAGGTATTGTCCAACCTTATGTTAACCGATCAGTCAAACTAACATTCCTTTCGGAGTAGTAAATAGCTGTTTTCCTCCCCATCTGCACTCTCTCAAACAGTTGGAATGAAACTGTCAATCTTTGATATCATATAGTGTTGATGATATATGTACCATCAACACTGTACTTAAATCATTATTGACAGTCTTCAGGTCCTTCCTTAACTTGGAGATCTCCATACATTCCATGAAATAGTGGAAACCGTTCCCATTTCTCCACGAATACATTTACTTTCCTGCGTTCTTCCAAATCAAATTCTGCTTCCCCGGGATGGAATAATTATAATAATAATAATAAACGTATAAAAATTAATAGTGTCTTTTCTCTCTTCAGCCGCGGTGGCCTGGTGGTAAGGTCTCGGCTTCGGAACCAGAGGATTTCAGGTTCGAGACTCGATTCCACCGAAGAACCGTGGTGTGAGGGGGTCTCTTGCACGTTAAATCTGTCAGGCCAAACGTCCTCCCGCTGGTGTGTAGAGGGGGGTGCCACTTCAGGTGTCGTCCTCGTCGCCTGACCGTGGTTCAAAATGACGAGGTCCGTCCCAAAATAGCCCTCGTGTAGCTTTAAAAACGGGACGTTAATATAACTAAACCAAACCAAACTCTCTTCAGCCGCTGTTTAAAAAATGTACATATACTTATATAAATATTCCTTTGTAATTATTCGAACAAGAAATAAAGTATTTATTTTTATGAGGTATTTTTTATTTAATTAAGATCGTTTTTAAAATATAACTAACATTTGTTTTGCAGTTACTATATAGAGTTTTCGCAAAGCAGTGTAAAAATAATACGTATTCTTGCAGGCTGGGAAGTTAAGTTGTATTAAATACCTTCGTTGATACAGGACATATTGTGCGCTAGAATTCATTTTATCAACAAAGACTTATTTGGCGTTTACATATTGAATACAGTTTCGTTTATGTACAAGCTGTGATGAGTTGGCGGTTCCGACTATGGATTTCTATGATATCTGACTGTTCCATTTGGATAAGCAAAGAGGTGGACGTGATCTACCTGCTTTCTCTTCTTTAATAATGAGAATGGTGGAAGTAAGAACAACCGAATTCAACGCAATCATATTTATTATAACCAGATTATTGCTCTGAGGTTTGCCTTCCGTTTCATATTTTTATCCTTATCAGAAAACGTGTAAATCTATCTGGTACTGAACGTCAGCTGCCAGCTCGTTAGAGTCTCGCTTTAACAATTTGTATTCTATGTCATTTACCGAGGCATTCAAAGCTTCCAACTTACTGTTAATTTGAAATAGATTTACTTGTGGTAAATCCCTGTATCTTCCATTTAAAATTCAGTTAACCGCATTCATCGACCAGTTCTTCATCAGCCATTTTAATAACATTAATTTAATTATGTCGATCAATTTTGAAGAACTACTTCTGATGCCGAGTTAAGGAAGCACTGTTTTATATTATACTTGCACCATACACGTAAAATGATTGCTCTATGTGTGTTTTGTTGTACAAAATCAATTGAATAAAATTGGTGAAATCGATCCATTATTCAGTCTGAGGGACTGTGTCAAAGTTTGTGTGGGATTTCTTTAAAATATATATGAATGAAACGATTATGGATGGTGTTATATAACGTCTTGAAAAGATAATTTTAAAAAAGCCACCAGATTCGGTAAAAGCGCTGGGAGCATTTTAGTTAAGAAAAAGTATGAATGGAGGTTTTCCGGATTATCTTTGTAAAAATGGGAAGTGAGGGAGGCAAGCGATTATTGATATTTTATCTCTAAGAGTCATTTGCATTCATATAAAAAATGAAGAAAAAAAAAAAATGCTATTGATTCTCTACACCTAGGACCCAGGAATCAAAACACAGAGCCCAGACAGGCGCTACAGATTTCTGGCTCTGCAGTGCTTATTTATATGCTTATATGTGCCATACAGATGTTCTCAGTATAATTTATCCTTTTTTTACCTTGCCAGTGAGTAATCTCATTTCCTTGTTCAACCCATAACCATCATTTGTTTAAGTATTTTTGTCCCATCCATTTAGTTATTACTTCACCAAAAATTGAATTCAATCATGTAGGATTTGATACCGATGAGATTCTCTCTAGAGATACCTGGATGTTTTGTCCTCTCTTTCTTTATTTCTTTTAATTTCTTTCTTTCTCCCCCTCCAATTCATTTCATCTCATGCTCATCCAACTGGTTAGATAGCTGTTATAGGCACCCGGGGCAAATAATGGTTTTATGTTATGCCATTGGCCCCTCTCTCTCGTGGTGAATGCACAGTAAGGTAATGTTTGTGAATTTGATATTTAGTGTAGTATTGACGGTCTTCGATAACATATAGACCACACCTATTTGACCCCAAAACATCTTTTGCACTCTGATCATGCACCACTTTGTAATAAATGCAATTCTGTTTTAACGGTCAGACATATTCTGTGTGAATGCCGAGATTTTAGTACACAATGACAAGTTCATTTCGGAACGACTGTTCTTAACTTAAATAACATTTTAGGAGATAACCCTCATTCAAATATCTTTGCTTTTTTAAAAGAGATTCAAATTTTACATCAGATTTTATTGTAAGTTTTTCTTAAAATGCTTCAAATTTTAATACGAAAGCCATGTTTAACAAATGTTTGGCGCAATATGATCAGATCTGGTCCTTGCGCCATAAAAACTCACTATCTATCTATCTATCGATGACATATCTAAAGGTCACAAGCTTTCGTATGAAAGAATATTCGTGAAATCGAATCAGTATTTGGAATTAATTCTTTAGCTTTTCTTATCATTTTAAATTTATAGATATATCTGCCCATGTGTAAACTAAAACTGAAAATCAAAATCAAAATCTCAAATCTTTATTATAATCTCAACTAGCAAACCCGCTTGTTTGCTATCTCACACATTACCAAGTTTTTGTCTTATTCAAGAAATTTTTCATTTATGATTGCTTTTGGATATTTTAGTACCATATATATATTTTTTATGAAAAAAGAAAAATAAACTTTGCTTTATTCTCCCAAGTGCCTATCGATTTCTCCACTGTCCCACAGGAAAAGGAAGTCACGCTCCTGAATTATCGTACGTTAACTGCTGTGTTTACCTGCCCCAATAGCAATATAGCGTGTGCGTCGATGTTTAGATACGGTTGGTATGCGCCGCTGATTGTTGGAATCGGCTACACGCTTTTATTTATGCTTTCTGGTGGCCATAATCTTGAAAAGAAGAAAAAAAAACTTTTATTTACTTTGGCTGATATACGCGCGAACAAAACAATGCACTTATTGGCGAAATGGCACATATTTTCGCGCCATAAAAGTAGCTGTTCTTGGAAAGTGCCTCGGCAATGATTAAATCAGATTTTTCTGGTGATTCCAGACAATTGCACGTAAGATTCGTAATTTTTTTAAATTCTATTTTTAAAGGCATTATATAATGGAAAATATCCGTTTCTTTATATATTTTCCTGCATCATTAGAAAAATGATTTAATAAAAATATTTGCTTTTTTATGGCAGTAGAATTGCTTTACTATTATCAATTTAAGAGGACGATATAGTTTTACAGAATTTATTTTTATTTGAAGTATTACTGAGAATGTTTTGATAGCGTTGTAGCTTAAAATTATAATAAAATTATATTTAAACAGTGAAATAATTTTGATCTGCTATTTTGAAATTTAATTTTCTTAAAATTCTGCTATTTTTTAACAGATGAGTATTTTTGCTTTAAATTGTAAATGTAGATTTACTAAAATATCTGCATAAAATTATGCGTTTTAATATTTATAAGTTGCTTCTTATAAATTTTAAAGTTAATATAATATTTTCACTGTTATATGTAGTGAAAGATAAAAAATAAAATATTACTTCTTTACATGTGCGTGTGTGTTATAATATCTCTTATAAAATTATTTATGATTTAAATCAAATTATCTTAAATTACCCCAAGCCACCTCATCCTAAAATTTTATCTTATATTCTGATCCAAAATCCAAATTTTTATTTAAAAATTCCCAACACGCGTTCTAAAAAATTGCTGACTCTTTGGTTCTCTGGCCGGAATGAAGGGACAAAAATCCTTAATGCCTACAGCATTCTCTTAAAGATACCTAAATTTTCCTCTCTTTAGTCGACACGTGTCAAAGTAATCCCAATCAGAATCTCACAGTAAAATTACTGAAAAAAAAATTGTCGCTTTTGATGTGGTACGAACAAGCGCCTCCTCCACACGTACCCTGTGTGTGTAAGCGCGCGTCAACCTTCAACAAGGATGTGGGATAATATTAACAAAGAAGTTAGCAAATATAATTTTGGAAAGTGTGGTTTTACATATCGCTCCACAATACATTTTGATTCGTGATGAAGTAATGAACTGATTCTGTATTTTGATAAAGGTAATGAGCTTCTTTCTGCTAAATATAAAACAATAATAACTATTTTTCTGTTTGTATTGATTTTATAATGAACATTTAACTCGTTCTTCAACAATACCCAGATATTCGGTTCATTTACGAGCAACCGATTGTTCGCAGTTGGTGGTTTAATACACCATCTCACTTAAATGCAAAGTGGTTGATAATTTGTAACTAGGCAGTAAATGCTTTTGAACACTTTTTTTATGCTTCATTCTTTGGCATGGTACCAATTCTCCCATAAAAACCTTTTAACTAATAGATTCGGTTGGCGATGTAGGTCGGTGTGAGGTTTAAAAAGGAATTATCCATTCAAATGTGTGTGCGGGGAATCGAGCTGTATTCTGATCATATTCGATAAGTAGGTAACATCTTCTTTAATTGCATTTTTTTATTGATAGAGTGAGACTGGAATGCAACAATTTAATCCCATTTCATTGCTTACCATCAACTGATAAAAATAGTTACTATATAAGGATATCTGTCTGGTAAATGATTAGCAGATTGGATGTTTTTGCGATTTCTGAAGTGTGGGAATACTAAGGGAGAAAGTATTGTGATCGTCAGTGAATTCATTCTCGAGGTTTTGATAAATTTTGAGATTTAGTTTCGCATTTCAAAGGATTCTTTTTTTTTTACTTTTTTGTGAATGCAGTCTCGAAAAAGTATAGTAATCGCCAAAGAATTCGAACTCGAGACTTTAAAAAATTGCCGCCACCCTAATCTCCTTTAGATCACCGCCTTTTAGACCTCCCTGAGATCAAAAAACACATTTTTGGAAAATTTTCCTTCTGTCTTTGTGTGACAAAAATAACTCAAAAACGCTTTGAGCTAGACGGCAGAAATTTGGTGTATGGTCTTTACCAAATCTGCGGACTTCTATCAAGTTTTGAGCAAAATCTATTCTGAGAAAGTACGCTTGTTCATCTAACTGCTCAAATATAAATTAACATGATAATTACAAAATAAAGACAGCTAGATGGATCAGGTTCGGTACAGAGATTTAACATCAATAGTGTAGGCACCTGTATAGTTTTGATCTGTTATTGTTGTTGCTAATCCCCATAGCATGACTTAGCCTGACCAAATCCACAAATTTGTTGACAAGAAGAAAGTCAAAAACGAGGACAGGAGAAGAATAAAATTTCTTCCCGAAGAAGTCCTAAACAGTCTAGAATGTGTTCAACAGAGGCCTGATGGTGGCATTTCGGACACAGTTACAGATAGCCTCATCGTAGTTCCTGGGTGGAATGGGTGAAGTATGCCGGGAGTCATACTTGCTTCTGGTAAGGTCACAACAAGGCGTGAAGACCATTCCACTACTAGCAGCAAAAATCTGCAGGCGAAGGAGCTAAAACAGTCTTTTACCTCCTGATGCTCCAGTCTTTTGACTCATGGAGATTGCACTTCCCTCTCCATGAATAGGTTGATAATTTTGATCTAAATCCAACAAATAATCGACCGTCTGCTGGTTTGTACTTTCGTAAACGTGTAATCACGATAGCTGAAAAATGCAAAGTGTGTAAATCTATGATATTTACCGTAGGAGTTTTTGACTACAAGTGCAGTTTTGTGCCAATTCTGGTTTCAATCGGTTGAAAGAGGCGTGTCTGTAACACAAATTCGATTTTTGTTACTATTAGTAGATTACGAGGATTAATCCCCATATAATTCGCCTAGGATTACAAGGTAGATTCCGTAAAGATGCTAAACGTCACAAGTTATTAATCAATAACTACTGTACATCAATGTTGTATAATGAGTTCTCTGGTTTGACAATTTTATTACAGAGTATGCGAGAAAATTTTGGGGAGACTATTTCCGATGATTTTTATTTTAATTGCTTTCTGAATATTCGTTTGGTTTTATTATTTTTTCATATACGAAGCA
This sequence comes from Argiope trifasciata, assembly GCA_026543055.1. Taxonomy (NCBI): domain Eukaryota; kingdom Metazoa; phylum Arthropoda; class Arachnida; order Araneae; family Araneidae; genus Argiope; species Argiope trifasciata. The sequence continues at coordinate 1,222,930 of JAPMOQ010041167.1, read as the reverse complement.
TTACGGAGAGAAAGTGTTTTTATCGCAATTTTCAAGGCAACTGCTTAGTCTAAAATTTGTTTCTGCTGGCTCTGAAAGAAACTTTTTTGCAGTTATGTCTGTCTTTGTGTTATTAAACACATAAATACGACGAGTTGATCTGGGATGCCAAATAAACTAGGTTTTAGTTTATATACGGCGGAAAAACTTTTTGAAAATATAAACGTAGATTTCATTTCGTAAAACTATATGAATAAACCATGAACGCAAAATTTTTTTCCTGGCGCTTCTTAAACTCCTCTCTGTGACCTTCTTTGGGAAGCATTTTGTCCTTAAAAATCGATTCAAAAACCAATCTAAAGTGAACCTTAATAATTCTAGATCTCATTGAAGATTTATTTCCATTCCCAAGCAAAAAATAATTTAATACACCAGTTTGATTACTTCTATCAAGACTGATTTTTAAAAATGAAATTCAGATATGTATCTCAAACTCAATGAATTTTTCCTTTTAACTTGAATAGCTCTGGATTTCGATTGCTGCTATTTGCATATGATTGTTTACTATTTCCATGTGTAGTGGTTAAATTGAGGAAAACTTTACTTCCGATGATTTGAAATCTTTAAACCCTTTTTTAAATTCATATCTAAAACCAAATTCAATTTTTTAATATTTATTTATTGCACCCTCTATTTTTAGTATGATGCAATTTCCCCAAGAATTAATTTGTCCAAGAAAATAACTAAAAATTTTCATTATAAATTTTATTTTGCCTTTTTATGTTTGCTAGACATAGGAGATATTTATTTTGGGTTCCGAGTTCAACATCTTTGATTGGCAGATTAGGAAGAATAATACTTAAAATTGTGCCGTGTAATACAAATGTAGAATATTCAATGCATTTCCATTTTTCAAAGAAATCTCAAAAGCTCTACTTTATTGTTCACTCTATATGGGGGGACCACATCAACATTTCCTTGCCCCATACCCTGTTCCAATTCCTCCAAATATTATCATTTCTTGGTATATCATCAATGGTCTCTTGCCTTCCATTTTTGAGATATACAGAAAAGTGAAACTTAGACACAACCTTGGACCTCAATATCCAGCCCGATTTCTCTAAATTTTATACGCCTGTTAATTTCGTATTTTTGTGCATAGACAGCCAGTGAGAATCATTTATGTTTGTGGTGTAAGCATAGTTTTAAATGACACTGCTATTTACTGTGATAAAATATAATGCGTCAAAGTTGGTTAACATGACTAACTTTTTAATGCTACGAATGGGCCGTGGTGGTCTGGTGGTAAGGTCTCGGCTTCGGAACCGGAGGGTTTCAGGTTCGAGACTCAATTCCACCGAAGAACCGTCGTGTAAGGGGGTCTCTTACACGTTAAAGCTGTCAGGCCAAACGTCCTCCCGCTGGTGTGGCGTGGTGTGGAGAGGGGGGTGACAGTTCAGGTGTCGTTCTCGTCATCTGACCGTGGTTCAAAATGACGAGGTCCGTCCCAAGATAGCCCTCGTGTTGCTTTAAAACGGGACGTTAATATAACTGAACTAAACTAAACTAAACTAATGCTATGAATATAGTGAGTGGCGAGCTCGTTTCTGAACACGACTAATGTAAATAAAATAATACATGCAACTGCGTTTTAAGTAACAGGTGAGGGGAGAGGGGGCACAAAGCATTTATCGAATTGTCTTATTTAAATGTAAGTCACCCCCCCACACACAGATAAGCTATATAT
>JAPMOQ010041167.1:1202891-1221104 GCA_026543055.1 Argiope trifasciata | reverse complement strand
ACTTTCATTTTAAAGTTCGCTTTATTCCATTTGCGGGGAAACGCAGGCGTATTGACAAGCAGAAATGACGAAAAAAAGGGGAGGAAATTAATTTTTTCTCGTTTTATATAACATATCTTGAAAGGGAAAATAGTGTTTATAGTGCCAATATATTATTAAGATTCACTTAGGGATTTTTGAGCATGTGAATTTCAAATCAGGGGAAATACAGGGATCATTTTGTAAAACTATTTGTTTAGGTCAGCAACTTTTATCAATCACTCGCACTGTAAAAATCGCTGAGTTAAGAACTTTACAAAGCATTTCTTGGATTAATTAAGTAGATAACGTAGAATTGGATCAGGAAATAAGAGAATATTTTAGAATGATTTTTATGAGGACTGAATTAAGATAAAACTTTAGAAATTAATTTGGACTTAAATGTTAAATATCATATATATATGTATACAAAATACGGAGCTTCCTTTTTTTTAAAAAAACATATAATCTTGTTACTTTAATCGAAAAATATCATTCCACTTGAACTACTCAATAAGATTTCAAAATTGGAATTTTGCGTAGAATGTAACAAGAAATCTTTTACACTCGCTTTCTCTCAGAATTCCGTGTCTGTCTATTTTGAGATAGCTGTTCTTTGCAATTTTAATAAGTTTTGATAAGGACGTAAGAAACTGATATGGTTACAGATAATCATGTCCATATATCTCATTCAAGTAAGTTGTGACTGTTTTAAAGATTTTGCGTTGATTATTTTAGTCATGAATTGTTATCACGTTGCTTTTATTCGGAGAAGTAAGGAATTGCTATTTTTAATGTAATTGTTCTTAAATTGAATCAAGGCCTTTTTCTATATATATTCAACAATTTGAAGACTTATTTTAACAACCAGCTTATTGAATAATAGGTAAACAACATCTTTAAAAACCTTGTTTATTGATTTCTTTAGAACCTCCAATCTGATATGTTTTTACGTGTAAATGTGATTGATAAAGTTGCTGTTTGATATATATAATATGTGTGTGTGTAATATAATATTATTGCAAGGAGAAAAATGTGAAATTCCATCTTATCATGTATATTTACTTAAAAATATAGATGCTTATCAAATAATTTAAAACGGGAATCTTTATTAATAAGCGTTTGGCCTGTAATCCAGCTTGGATTAATTTGTAAATCGAATTTTACAAGTACTGAATAATGTTGACAGAAATATTGAACTATTTTTCATGGAAATATTGAAAAAGAGATATTTCTTTGGTCTTTATTAATTCTAGATTGAACGCTCTAAAATGGATCATACTGTTTCAATTATACTGTGGACGAGGATTGTATGGATCAAGTAAGGAATTTCACACCATCCTCATGTTTAGTGGACAAGCCTTGCTGCATGAATAGGAACATTATCTTCCTGGAAAATTTCATCACTTTCAGGACACAAAATTTGCATCATAGGAAGGCTCTGGTTGGCTAAATCTCCCTATATATTTCTCTCCAATGATCTTCCTTTCAGGGTTACGATTTGGCTAACAAAATCGCGGGGCAACTTCCATAACATGATAGATTCACCTAAATGCAGCAAATAGGAGGCAATCATGTATATATGCTTGTGCAGGTATCCTCCAAACGTATACCCATCCCGTTATTGGGAACAATATTAAAGACTATACATTTGATCATATAACTACTTTCCACTTATCAGTTGACCCATTTTACGGTTATGACATCTCTGTAGACATCTGTTAGCATAACATCTAAGACAAGTGACTTGAGAATTGCTTCTCTGGCGTACATGTTCAGTTTATGAAATTGCCTCCTAACTGTAATTATTGACACTGAAGAATTCAGTAGCTGATTGACTTCTGCAGTTATTTTGTCTGTCGTTGATCTCTTTTTAGACGCTACAATCTGCTTCAATACCCACCGGGCTCTTCCCCTCAACTTCTTCTGCCGTTAACTATCTTGCTTTGTCGAGCTTGTCTTGCCGCCCTGTATGTATACTACCATGATTTTATACGCCGTACCTCAAGAAACGCCTGAGAGCTGGAATCTTTTGGTTATAGATTTGCCCTATTTAGTCGGATTCCTATAATTTGTCATGTTTGAAGTCTCAGATTTTACGCAATGGACATAAATCTAAGTTGTATAAAATTTCTTAAAAGCTGCCTCATGCTACCACATGATATACTTTTTATATTTTAAAAAACTGATGTCTAGGATTATATTTTAATGTTATGAAGCGCATTCTTAAATGTACGTTTTATTTCCCTGTGTTTCCATTACTTTGATAACCACCTGTATATGGAGCATGGTAATCATATTGATACAGAAAATCTTGCAAAATAGACCCCTTTACAAGCGTTTCATTAATTGTTAAGGCCGTTGTTAATGCTACAACATTAAGGAGTCTTAAAAAATATACAGCAGCCACCATATTCTCGTACTTTAAGACCCCCTCCCCATTATCATACATTAATGAAAGGAAATTGCCCACGCTCTGTTTATGCATCAGGGACTTGATAGATTGATCATCTACATGGCTGTACTTGGGAATTGAAACTGAATTTCTAATAGACGTCATTAACATCTTATACAAAAGGAGAGACAAATATAATAAAGCTGCGGAATTCAGACACCACTATCCACATTGGGATAATGGTGACTGAATTCCCCATCTTTATTATATTTGCCACAAAACCGAGATCCTGTTTACTTATCCGGCAACTTCTCATCTGCGTTCACGTGGTTTCATTCCCCACCGATGGGATATTATCGTTTATGAATAGAAATTGAATAGGATATGAAACTATACAAATGACCGGTTGATTTCGGAATATCTCAAAGAAAGGTTGAACGCTCTTTATTAATTCTCCAAGTCCGTTTTCAATCCAGTCCTATGTAATAAGTCTTCCTTTGTTAATATTTAAAAAAGAATTGTTGCATTTCATATCTCATTTACAAATTATCATACTTCGAGCGTCATTTAAATATTTTTCTCCTTTTAAACTCTAAATATGGCAGAAACATCTGACTAAGAGTCGATATTATCGGAAAGCCATTAATTTTTTTCCACAATAAATTCTGCCCTACTTTTTTTTATAGATCTTAATTTCTCTTCACCACCCCTCTACTCAATATCAGTCTTATCCATCTAATAAATACCGCGATAACTTTTATCTCTTTAGATTTCTCCAACTAAGAAATAAAGAAAAGTGCTTAATAAGGAGCCCGTATTCTCGTTAGAAGAACAAAAATCTATTCCGCCAGTCTTTTCAAGCTCCATTTTTCTAATAGACTCTTCACTTGATTGCTGCGCTATCAACTCTTCTATCCTCCACCCTCTTCCACCATTGAGATTCGCGATTCCGCTTCGCTATCAAAAGTTCTACCGTTTTCGGGCCAAAAATAGATTTGTATGGGAAAAATCGATTGGGTACATTGGGGTCGACCCATTGATCAACATCGCTTTTCCATACTCAAACACGGAGAAGGAGTATGTGCTCGCTTCCTTAATAAATGATTAAGGCAAGCAATGCGTGCTGTATCGGTAGTTGGTAATGACGGACCTTCAGGGCGTGTTAAAATCGCCCATTCAGAACCGAGGCACAATGTTACATTAGTTAGTAAATCATTATATCACACCCCGTACCTCCGCAGCGTGGAAAGCGGAAGTGAATGCCTCTCTCTGATGCCTCTTTTAATTCACCTCTATCAGTTACAGTTGTGGTGCAAAATGGGGTTGGACCGGTACGTTCATAGTTCTATAGCGTCCCTGCTCGAGATACCGTGGCGATTGGTATGGTTGTAATGTCTCGTAGTGAATATTTTAGTTGATTCGTAATTGGAGCGATATTTTTTACGTGTTCTTTCCTATCAGTTGCATTTCATTCCCACCCTAGCTATGACCTTGTGGAATAACCGTATCGGTTAACTTTTACGATGTAAGAATACATTTCGGTTTGTGAATGAGATGTAATTTGAAATATTTTCACATAATTAAAATTGCTTGATAATTTCTTTTATACTTGGCATTAAAAAAATAATGAATGGGTTTTATTTTCGGAAACAATAAATTCTTCTATAAAAATACTTTTTGTATTATTAAAATATATTTAAATGCAAAAAATATTAATCAGAAAAATTTTATCATATGAAAAATGCATATCCTTTTCAAAATTAATACAATAATTTCTATTGACTTTTTTGTCTTCAAAAAGTATTTACAAATATTTCAAAAGAATAAATTATTATTTTTATTTCATGATGAATATAACTTGTTCATTTTTTTTATAACTTTATTGTTTCTATAACTATCATATAATCGTTTTATGTAAACAAGGTTTCAGGAAACGATTTCTAATGGATTCAAACATATTAAAAACAAGTTTGTCGATTGATATTTGATGAAACTTATAATAAAAGAGTAATGTACTTAAAACAATTTGAATACTTAGCTTACTTTAATAGCTTACTTTAAAATAATTACATTTAACTCATGAAAAGTACGATTTTATTGTTTTCTCAATTATTATATATCATAAAAAGAATTTTCATGAAATAATGTTGCAAATGATTTTTTAATACATTAAAAGCATATGTCTTCTGAAGTTTGATAGAATTAAAAATAAAAGAATTATAAGAAATTAACAATTTTTGTTTTTTATCATTTATCCTTTATCACCATATTTGCAACCATTAATGCTAGTTAATACTGGCGAATTTATTTTTAATTATTTACTTCTGGCTGCGATTGTAATTGCGAAATGATATTATTTTATTAATCTTAAGTGATACTTCATGTAATTTGAACATCTTAATGACAATAGGAAAATAAACATTTTAGAATATTTTCTATAACATGCATGTGTTATAAATATTTTCGTTTCCTTTCCTGTGACCTTGAGAAATAATCGTAACTGGACAACTTCCAACCTTCGCTCTCATTATTAACTAACTGCCCACCTCTGCGCCTACAGAATTTATTCTTTGATACTTGATATTTATATTTATGAACCTCATTAAGTGTCAAGCCATTAATTTCAAAATGAATTCTACAAGTTTTTCTTAAATAAATTGCATCGATTAATTTTAGCTGCGCTTGCTCTAGTGAGCTGTTAGAAAGGAATGACATTTGCATAATATATAACAGGTTTTTAAGGAATGAAGATTGATCGAAGGCATTCTAATTTTAGAACGTCTTATTTTATGCCCTTTTTCTGAACTTCTAGTTGCAAATCGGATATATTATCTAATTATAATTTTAAATAATCTAATATTGTTCCGATTTAATTAGTGAAATATTTGTTTTTTATTTTTTTATTTTTAATACGAAACGAAAAGATTTTTAAGTATCGTTAGAAGAAGAATAGCGTGGAAATGTGATTTTGAGCTGACTGTAAAATTACTGTTTTATTAAAATTGTTACATTGACTGTTAATGTGATGAATAATTTTAAGAATCGTTGATATTGACAAATTTCTATATTCTGTTTTTTTAATAAAAACAAAATGGGAAATGTTCCATTTATGCAAACCATTCCTTACTCTTTTAATGATAAATATGAGTGTGTATACGTGTTTGCCGCACATATATACCATAACAAATTCAACACATATATACCTTGGAGGGTAAAAATGTTTACCTAGAATGGGTTTTAAAAAAATTTTAATTAGAATTTGCATAAATTAGAAATTTTATTTAATGATGGCGTTTTTCTACGATAATTTCAGAAATTATTATTGCATTGATTTTATCTTTTCAAAACTTTCTTATTAATAAATTTTAGTAATTTTTTAAGAAAAGGAATTTTATTGAAAATTCAGTGAATGCACATAAAAATATTCCTGATAAATTAATTATTAATATTAAGAAATCTTTCCTGGTTTTACCCTAAAAATATTTTTACAGCGTAATAAGGAGGAAAAAGTACGCCATTTAAACTTCCTAATTTTATTTATTATATTTTTTGTTATTTAAAAAAAAATTTACTGTATTTTAAATAGATTTTAAAGATATTTGGTGTATTTATATTTTTATACAAGTTCACAAAAAAAATCAGAAATTCATAATTTTTTAGTGAATAATTTGCAAAAATGTCTAATAAAGAACTCTTAATACGTATCTGCTTGAGACTTAATGTTAATACATGCCCCCCTTCCACCTTCCATTCAGTAAAACAAAACATAAACTTACCGTCATATTGTTTGTCAACTTAGTCTAAATCTCTCCACGCTTTTGCGCATGCGTTTGGATGAGTTTCCCATCGTAATATTACCATCTGTTAAGACGTAGAAAACTGATCGTCTCAGGATATTTAAACGAACAGTAATCAGGGCCTGACTAAGGCAGGGGCAATTGCACCGGTCCCCCACATCAGAGGGCTCCCCGAAATCGAATAAAATGCTTATTTTACGTTTATTTACAAAGTAGTGAAGCAGAGAGGGAGGGGGGCTCAAAGAAGCTTTTGCCCCGGGCCCCAATTAGATTAAGTCGGGCCCTTGCTGTAGTATTTATTAAGTAAGATTATAGATGACTTATGCATTGTTTCTTACTATTCACGCCTCATTAATTATATCGTGATGGAATGAAGAACATTATGATCCATGCAAATGATGCGCCAAGGACGACACAAAAGATTCAACAAAAATACTAAATTCATACCAAAAATTAGTATTTTGTAACTATTGCACGCCATTGCCGTGTAAGGCATTCTTAGGCATGGCAAATTTATTAGAGAGTATGGAAGAACGTTTTGATTAGACCACTTCCCCTGGTTTCACGTGTGCCTTCTGTTCTTATTATCCCTTATTATTATTACTGTATTGCGGTGGAATGATGATCATTATGATCCATGCAGTGGAATCAAGACGACCCATGTTTCTGGAATCATTTATTTAGTGACCACATTTCACACGAAAGCGAGACATTTACGCACCATCTTGACAGAACAGCATATCATTATAATTAAATCGCAATGCATTATGGGATGCGTACCTAAGCAAGCATCGCCATCTATTATCCAAAATAGAAGACAGAGAAATGCAATTGCTACAGTATATTAAATGCGTATGATTGTGGTCTCACACGAAATAAACTTACTAAAAGATTTCACAGTTAACACATTGACAGCCGGCCCCGCAGAAATGCGGATTTCTGAGTCTGTCAGTTGAGCGCCAGCCCCGCAAAAACGCGGATTTCTGAGCCTGCTGCCGTAGAAACTGTATTTTTTTCTATAATTATAAATTAAAAATTTCGATTTTGTTTCTATTTTTAATTACCATTAAAATGTATATGACGAATATGCAAATAAAATGTTCTATGTTACGAAAGTGTATAATGTTTATATATATATATATATATATATATATATATATATATTGTCCCCTTTTATACGAACATTTGCTGGAATATGCTTAAAGCGTGGGTGGGAAAAATTGTTTAGTGTTCACAGATAAAACTAATCTGATCTTTCAAACATTTCTATTGTTTGGTGCTTTGGGCATCAAATACTGATTCGCAAAAGTTTTAATAAACAAGATAGTACACACTTGAGATTCTGTCATAAAAAAAAACTGAATTCTATTTTTCTTACTAACATTACTCTCCTGCCCTATTTTTAGAATATACACTTCAAAATTCCATTTTCGATCGATGAAGGAAAAAGGATATTTCGATCATCCCCTTTTCGGAGTAAACACATTCTTCAGTGTCGTGCCGAAATGAATAATGCGTGCCATTCGTAACAATGCCTTCCCATATTTCGTGACAGTTTCTCATCGCATGCGATGTTATATAACTTATGTTTGCAGGTGTGAAAGCGTTGGTACATACATGGCAGCATCAGTTTTTTGTTCAGTCTATATATAGCTCCTTCTTAAATGGAGGATTTGTTTTCTTATCGATGCGTTGTTAGAATCGCATCGAATGACTTTAGATTTCTGATTCCTTAAGTCCATTGTATTCAATGGTATCGAGTGAAATTAGTGGCGTGATACAAAAATCAGCCGGAGTAGTCTCTCTAAAACTTTCTCACATAATCTAATAAACTTCTCATGTCAGGGAAAGTAAATACAAAACAATAGTTACGAAATGTTAACTTTTGGTGTGAATTTTTAATTTTTACTGAATTTGCCGTACGATCCTTGGCTAGTTTTTTGGCAATTAATTGCTAGCATGCAGTTAATATTATCCAAATATCGAATTTGTGCTTTAGACACTTTTGCTCAATCGATTGAAACATAGATTTGATTCAAAACTACAATTGTAGTCACAAAATTTCATACTAAATTTGAGGTCTTTCAGTCATTGCGTTTTTGAATGTTCGCATTTTCATGTTTCTGTTGTGTTGTTTCTTATAGCACTTGGTATTGGACAAGCCTGCTGTTACGAAGACAGCGATTGAGACATAGGGTGCGTTTCTTTTTTTTTCCCATTAACGCCATCTACGGTCAAGAGTATGACTTTTCTACTCACGCGTCACAACCCTTTTTACGGAACGATTTTCATTCACTCGTCCACAGATCGATATTTAAACCTGAATCAGAGAACGACCACTTCCGCACCAGAACCCCCTGTGGTATTACTCTCGACATGGAGGACTTTGTGACCACGAGAGATTTACGTTTATCAGTCGCCACACACGGGGAATTTTTGACTGGTGGGTTTGAACTCGCAACCTAATGGACAAGAGTACAAGGCCCTACCAAGAAAGTACACACCAATAGACAGTCAACGAATTGTCTATTTTGGGGCAAATTTTGTCTGGAGTCTACACTGTAGATATTATATATGTGCACCGAGTCTTATATATCTCTTTTCTTTGTTTTGTAGTTATCATGTTAACTTATATTCGAACTGCTGGAGTTCCTCTTAACAGAATTTTCTCAATATTTGACAGAAATCTGTAAATTTGGGATAAAGACCATATACAAAATTTCAAACGCTTGACTCAAAGCCCTTTTGAGTTATCTCAGTCACAGACAGGCAGAACGGGCGGATAGTTTCAAAAAATAATTTGTTGAATTGGAGGGGGGGGGGGGCTCTAAAACGAGGAGATTCGTCAAAATCACGAGTTCCAATTTTTTAACAATAACTTCTCTGTACTACGAATTCAAAAAAAAAAAAAAAAAAAAAAATGAAAGAGCCGGTGAGTTCTTCCGTTATTTAGAAGTATCAAATTTGGAAATTTCTTTTATTGCATTTGGTACATTTGATTTTATTGCATTTGATATTACTTGACACGTATATGATTGCATATAACGGCACTTAAATAAACGATATTATATGTATAATTTTAACCCTTGGCTTTCAGAGGATGAACTTTCCAAATAAAACAATAATAGTATATGGTTTCGAACAAATGACAAATATGGTTACTTGAAATTATTTGCAATATCATACGAAATAATATTAAATGGTTTCTTAGTTTTTTTCAATATTTACGAAAGTTATTGTAAAAAATGTCGTTTTTTTCCGATATATTGTTAAGCCATTTATTATATATATATATATATATATAATAATAAAACCACTTAACGTTTGTAAATTTCAATGTGAGGACTCATAATGACTCGATGAATGTCAAGACGGTATTTCAATTCTTTCGCTGCGTTATCCATTATTGCGGTTGTCTTCGTAGATACGTCTATGATCCTAACTCTTGAGTTGTATCAACATCTTCAACTGGCTTTTCAAAATGATTCTTTTTTTGTTATTCCAGAATTGACATTGAACTGCAGTGATTGATTTGAAGTCATTGAAATCGAAGAAAAACATAATAATTTTTTTCTTTTTATTGACGCCATTTCGATAACAATCGAATGTAAAATTCCTATTTCTACATTTGATGCTTTGTCTGTTGAATCAAAAGAATATGTGACCACCATGTATAATATTATACAGTATCTTACGACATATTATTTATTCTTTGAATCTGTTGATATTTTGGATAGTGATAAATGTTATTTAATAGTAAAATAAGATTAAAATATCAAAAAATAGCTTTTATAATTACAGAAATGGCCTATTTAGAAATTAAATTTTTCATTAAAATGCCAATTCTTTAAATGCACTTCTAATTTCCTTATCCATCTTATTTAACTAGAAAAACTTTTTACCTTTTTTTAAGTTTTCAGAGCTGTATTGTATCTCTCCAACCATATGTTTGACGCAGCATGGCCAGACATGGCTCTTGTGCCACAAAACCTTAACTAACTAACTAGGCAGAATTTGCGTAAGCAATCTATAAGCAGCTGCGAACAGCAATCGAAATTCATCTGTATTATTCTTATTACTTCAGGAAACTTGTTGCCTTTGGCGATCATTTGGCTATGATCAGTATTAATTGCATCGCTTTTCCATAACTTGATGCCCATTAATTCTGAAAACTATTTTTAATCAAATTGTGCATTATATTAAAGACTTGTTTTTTCAGCTCCCGTAGGGGCCGCGTAAGGTGTGGGGGTAAGGTCTCGGCGTTTGAGCCGTAGGGTTTCAGGTTTGAGACCCGATTCCACAGAAGAACCGTGGTGTAACACGTTATGTCCATCAGCGCCAACCGTTCACCCTCTGGTGTAGTGTGGAGAGGGGGTATCAGCAAATATGGCGTCCTCCTCATCTGACCGTGATTTATAATTACGAGGTCCATCCAAAAATAGCCCTGGTGTTGCTTTATAACGGGACGTTAATATAATTGAACTTAAACTAAACTAATGAGCAGCCGTAGACATCTTGTTTATTATAAACCTTCTTTTTGGAGTCCTGCAGTGGTGGCGAGGCGGTCGGCTGTATGCAAGAAGAAGAAGTAATTTGATGTTATTTGAAAGTAAAGGGTCTAGGTAATCAAATTGCTCGTGGTCTTTTATAAAAATATAGTTTTATTTTTTAATTATCATATAAGCTACTAAGATAGTAAACAATCTTTCTTCTCTAGCATTTACTATGTTAGAAAATCATGCTATTGAATATTTAATAAGGAGATGAACACGCTTAGAATCTCTTAGTAACAATAAAATCTGATTTTAAAAGTTACACATAAAATTTTTTGAAATATTTTCAAAATAAAAACAGTTTTAATAAAATTGAAAATATAAGTAAAATTTTGTTTTGTGCAATACTATATTCATGGAAATGTTCTTTAATAATATATTGTTTTTTCAATGAATTAAAATTTTAATTGAAATATTAAAAAAAAATCATTCCAAAATTCTAATCCCGGAAATATGGGGAAATAAATATGGGGCCTCTAGATCAATAGGTCTGACCTGTAGAGTGCAAGCATATACACGCACTTAATAAGATCATTATTATTATTACTAGAGATGTTAAATTACATTTGACTGGTAGGATGCTATCGTAAAAATAAGATTAATACTATTTGTTTAATTATTAATGAGGATTGAAAAATCAACTGAACTTATCACTCGGATTCTCTCATGAAGTTATCTGTTGTAAAATATTATTTACGATGTTTACGCCACATCTTTAATTACAAAAGGCATTCCTCACTGTTTACATCAGAGTTTTCGTTACACTTCAGTTCTCATCGCTGGAACCATCTCTAGATGTTTTTCTCTCTGAATAAATGGTAACCTGGAGGCTTGATTAGTAGTTAGGTCAGTTACAGATTATATTTGGAGGATTTCAAATACAGGGCTTGTTTGTAATCTATTTGGTAATAGCTCTTTTGAAGAACAAAAACTCTTCTTCTGTATCTTCTAGAACTATTCTACATATGATTCGTTTACTCTTAATTGATTCAGAGTTTAGAATATTATAAAATTCTTTTTAATTGTATTAAATACTAGATATTTGGTAATAGATCTTTTGAAGAACAAAATCTCTTCTTCTGTATCTTCTGGAACTATTCTACATTTAATTCGTTTACTCTTAATTTGTTTCAGAGTTTAGAATACAGTAAAAGCTCCTTATTCGCGCTTCCTTCATTTGCGTTTTCACTATTCGCGGATTAAAAAAATGCGACCCAATTCCTGTATTCGTGGCTAAAAATTTCTTTATTCACGGATTTAATAAGTACATACATAATAATAAAAGGAATCCGATAGGTATCCAACCCAATATCCTTTGTAAATGCGGTCAAATGGACTAATAAAAAAAGTAAAATAGATCTCATTACAACTTTGTGTAAAGTATGTTGTTAAATGCAAACTGCAAATATAGCCGAAATCGCGAATGGAATAGGACGAGATGGGTTCTAACAGATAGAATCAAGTGACATTCGGGAATTGCTTGAATCGCAAGATGAAGATTTGACTGAAACCGACTTGAAGGAAATGTTAAATTCACCACCCATTGAAGAAAAAGCTTCAACAAGCACTGGAAACGTGACATTTAATTTGAAAAATCTTAGTGAAGGTTTAAGAATGGCAAATGAGCTTTGCGATTTCTTTATGAACCTTGATCCGTCTATGGAACAAAGTCTTTTATTTTTAAGAGGCAAATTGCTTATGCGACTGCTGCGTATCAGTCTGAATTTGAAGGAGCTTTTCAAAACTGCCAAGCAAGAGAAAATTACAAAATTCTTCAAGCCATTGCCTAAGCCTTAAGATAATGTTCAAAAACTTCAATTAAATGGATTTTTTATATATTTGTTTATTATTTTTTTATTTTGTCACCTAGGAACGTATCCCCTATAATCCCATATAAACTACCTTTCCATATTCACGTTTTCTGTATTCGCGGCATATTTATGGAACATATACACCGCGAATAAAGAGCTTTTACTGTACTATAACATTCTTTTAAATTGTATTAAATGCTATATAATCGTGCAGTAAAATTTAATTCTTATTATTCATTTTATTGTTGTTGTCGTTGTTTGTGTATTTGTTTTTCATTAGAAAAACTTTTTAAAAATCTCTCCTACAGACAAAACCTGTGATTGTTTGCCAGTGAATTCTGACACCATCTGCGCTTTTTGCATGCATTAGTGTGTGTTTAATTTGTCAAAATAAGGGTGAGAGGAACAATGAAAAGAGAAGATGTTTTATTAATAATAAAGTAAACTGAGATTTTCCGCAGCATAAATTAAAATAAAATACTGTTCGTTTTAGTATTCTGAGACTATCACTTTTCGGCGATTCCATCTCATTAAGGGAAAGACGCAGAAGGATGGAATCATTTCCGGAATTCTACGTCATTCCTTGACCTTGATTTTCGTTTTATTACATACTTTTTTTCATATGTATATGAATATCGTGCCGTTTCTGGTGCATTATATTAATTCAGTTTGCGAGCAATCAGAGTTTATTTTACCGTTGAATGTAAACATCCCCCTCCTTTCATCTTTCCTCTCATCCCTATTTTGACCCATCCTAATGCATGCACAAAAGCGTGGACGGTTTTGGAATCTGGTGCCAAACAAAAATTAGGTAAACAACAACACGATATTCACATACGACATGGAAAAAAGAAAATTTAAACGAAAAAGAATCTAATAGAGCTGGAATCAAGGCCAAAGAATGATAAAGAAATCCTGAAATACGCTTATCCTTCCGCGTCTCGCCTCTTCGTGAGATAAAATTGTCGAAATGTGATCGTCTCAAGATACTGAAGTGAATAGTAGAAGAATTTTTTAAAAAATGTGATAAAATATCAAAGAAATAGAAATTACTTACGTATTCTTTGCATTACTTGAAAGTAAATCAAAGGTGCTAAACGAAAAGAAAAAAAAATCACAGTGATGTTGCTTTTAACTTAGAATTTGTCTGATATATGATATATACTAATTGAAAGCTGTTTAGGAATTGAATACATATTGACTTCTAAGGAAACAAAAGCACTGGTCGTTAATGCGATTTTTTTTTTTTTTGTACCATATTTAAAGAAGAATTTAAGTGGCCGAAATATTTTAGGACAAAATACAAAGATTTTCAGAGATTTTGTAGAAATATTTCAAAGTTTTTTATACTTTTTATTTAAAAAAAGAAAAAAACTTTATATCATTGATAAGTATTCTTTCACAAATATATATCGTTACCAATGGACTGACATGCATATAATTATTAGAAAAAGCTTTCATGTTGTAAACGTCAATTAATTTCTGCTTTCAATGTTTAACGAGTAATAACTGTCAAATAGTAATCAATAAGCTCTTGCGAAGTTCCGGAAAAGTTTCATTTTACCATTATCCGATTATTTTCCGAATCTTCTATCTTTTAATTTTATTAAAATTCTGAAAATTGTAACCGGGATACCTCATCTTAATTGAATAATAGAGAAATGTAGAAGATAAATTTAAATAAAGGGTAGCGTTTATTAAAACAAAAATTAAATGTGGAGCCGTCGTCCTGGCTATAGGGTAGTGCGTCTTCCCCGTGATCTTCCGTTCCGGTTTGTACACGGTTGTTCTTTCTTTGTTCTACTTGTGAGATGTGTGAATGTGTCCTCCTGTAAAAAAGGGTTGTGCAAGCGAATGAGTAATGTGTGAGTGGCAAATTCGTACTCTTACCCTAGTTGGCGCTACTAAAACAAAAGACGCACCCTATCGGCTTTAATCGTTGTCTTCGTAACAGCGGGTTTGTCCAATGGCAAGTGTCACAAGAAACAACACACAAATGGCGAAGTCATAAAAAATTGTACGAATGTTCTTTTAATCGAATTTAATGATTTTTATTCACAAAAGAATATTCAACTCAAAATTGAAATATATTCTAAAGTTTATTTATCGTAGACTTAATTTTACCGACCTTGTTATTTCGTATGTAAGCCTTATTTATCCTATCGATTATTTCTATTGGTAATGCTACTTATTTTCTGTTTACTTTACAATCCCCCCCCCCTCAAAATCCAAATAAACCAACGCTAGTATCACCCCAAAACTTTATTGCGTACTCTGTGAAAAGTATTGTCCCAAGGAACGCTTTATATGGCATTGACCCACAATAATTATGAAATATTAACTTTTTACTTGAATTTAGCATTTGTACTAAATTTATTTTGTGATCCTTGGTAATATGTTTCGTGATTAGTCTCTAGCAGACGATATATTGTATCTGAAAATCGAATTTTTACTTTAAAGATGTCGCTTTCTTAACCAACTGAAACGATTATTCATATAATTACACAATTACATACTAGATTTGATATATTTAAGTCATTACATTTTTGAGTTATCTCATTAACATGTTTTTGAAACTACAGTCTTTCATATGGGCGACTCCATGCTGGATATGGCTCAAAATTCCGAAGATATCTACACTGTAGATCATAGGTTCCCAACCTTTTTTCGAACTGCTGCCACCTTTTCTAGTGAATATTTCAATACCGTCCCCTTCCCACTCCAGATAAATAAGAGCGTACATAGAGCATGGTGAAAACATGAATTAAAATTTTAAAAAATTACTAATAGATAGAACATTGTTGGATTTGAAACGCTACTGAATTTCTTCTTTATTTAAAAAAAGAGGAATTGAAGTTTTAGCTTATCTGTCATACAGGGGTTTTGATGATGGGAATTAATCCATAATAAACGATTACTTCCTAAATAAATAAATGGACAGTTTCAGAGAACAATCAAAACGCATACTTAATTATATTAACAAGTATTTTTATTAAAAGTTAAAGACATCAAATATGTAACTTAACTAATGATGATGAGCTGAATTTGATGCATTTTAAGGAGTTTGTTAATTTCAGCCTCGATTTCACTTAAAAAGCAATCGTAAGTCGCCGCTTTCAGTAACATGGAGCCGATTACTCTTCTTCGTTATCAATGTTGCTACAGTACTAAATCCACGTTCTGCTAAATATAAAGATGGGAATGTTATCAGAAGTTGTTGAACAATCGACCATAATCCTGAATACAGTTGGGAAATCGACTTCTGCAACCAAAATTCTTGGGCGCCATTCTTGAATTTAATTTTCAATCCCTCATTTGTCGTCAGTCCTTCTAACTGAGATGATCCTGCTGTGTTGACATTGAAAAAAGGATCTCAAACCCAGGCTGGTATGTCCATGTTTAAAATGTCATGGAATCGTTCCTTGAAGTCATTGTAGACTATATTTGATTAATTTCCCCAAGCCCCTCCGTGCCATATCAACGCCCCCTAATTCCCTCTGGGTCTTTTACCGCCTCCCTGAAAACCTCAAGGGGGCGTTATCGCCCTCGTTGGGAACCTATGCTGTAAATGCTAAATATAAGTACTGAATTTATCAATTTACCTCTTTTCGTTTTGTAGTTATCTTAAAATTTTGTAGTTATATTAAATTATATTCGGGACTTTCTCAGAACAAGTTTTGCTCCGGATCTGATATATATCTACCTATATCCGATAGATATTTACAAATTTAGTAGAAAGGGCATATGAAATTTCACCTACTCTAATTGGTTAAGGCCAGTTGAAAATTCTTCATATTATAGTTTAACATCATTCGCTAAAATGGAAACCAGTGAACTGTGTGAACAATGTTTTTCCTGCTTGCTCATCTCTGCTTACCATTTAATCTTCGGTTAATACTAATCTACATTCCTTAATATCAGCTCCTTGAAAGCAAATTTGTCCTTTTTAAGGTTCACCACCTTAAATCCTTCGGCCAATCGATCTTTGAAAAATAACAAATGACACGGTTGGATAATGCAATTGTGGAAGTTTCGAACAAAAACGAAAAAAGTTTTGCTCTTCCGAACAAGCAATGGGCGGGCGCAGTCAGAACTTAGCCGGCTCTCTTCTGTTTAACGAGAAAAGATGATTGAACTTTTCGTTGCTTAGCAACCGGAACATCCGGGTGCTGCTGCGAATCTTCTTTTGCTTTTTCATCCGTCATCTCTTTGGAGAGCGAGGTTTCTTCTCTCTTTGCTTTTTTATTCGTACCCATCTCTCGGAAGGGAGCGCGCGCTGTTCGTGATGGTGGTGGTGTGAATGTGTGTAGCGTGACTCTTGGATGACAACTCTTTTGTTATCTGGTGAATGCTTCCTCTGTTGGCGAGATGTGTCCCGTTATGAGACAGGCCGAGTGATCTGAAAAAATAACGGGGCCTGTCTTCTGTCATTGTTTGCGATATGGACTGTATTTGAGGGCTTTTTGGATTGTACGTCTGCTTTTTGTCCCATTAACGCGGTAAGCTTTCATCTCTCTTTTAAAACTCTCTCTCATTTCCAAACCTTCAATTCAATACGTTTATTTTAGTGGTTGATTTAGACATTTTATGTTCCTCAAAAATGAACGGTACCGGGCCACTGCTTTAATATATAGATAAATTTCAACCCTTATTTTATTTTACCTTTATTAAATCTTACTTAACTTTTAACCCTTATTTTATTATGTTCATTTTGTATAGTATACCATACATACCACTTTATAAAAATATACGAAGACTATAAAATAATTTTTAACCTACATACATCTTGTTTTTCAAAAATTTTCATATCATGATTTATTTATTTATTTATTTTTGATGTTTTTTATAGCCCAAAGAAACCACCTATATACATTTTTTTTTTTTTTTTTTGCTTTTCTTCAAAAAAGTAATTTTGCCACAATAAGGGTTAATTTTAACTAAATCAGTTTGCTAATGATTTATTTTCTGTACTATTTAGTATATTTTTATCAATATCAATGTATATTTTTTATCAGTGTACTGGTTTTTGTTCCATTAACGTGGTATGCTTTCATCTCTTTTAAAACTCTTTCATTTCCAAACCTTCTATTATTTCCCTTATTTATTTAAATGGTTGATTTAGACATTTCACGTTTCAAAAAAATTTAACGGTACCGGACTACTGCTTTAATTAATATATTGATGAATTTCAGCCCCTTATTTCATTTAATTTTAACTAAATCAGTTTGTTAATAATTTATTTTCTGTACTGTTTAGTATATTTTTTATCAGTATCAATGTATATTTTTAATCAGTGTACTTATGATTTATTTTAGGTGGGTTTATTTTAGTAATTTTCACAAAATTATGTATATTTATTTTTTTTCATTATAATTCTTTCGGTATCCGTATTTGTATATGCTTATATATTAGCTGAGAGTTTAATATAGTCCTGTAACATAATATATATTTGATGTTATCCTAAAAATGTTTTGATTTTTTTTTCTGTTAAATAATTGTTAACAATTTATGCCAAATTTTCTGATTTAAAGTCATGGAATTTTCTTGGGATCTTCTATACAAAGATTTATAAGAAATGAAAATTCCGCATGTTTTTGTTTGTTTGTTTTCACTCTGTATTGAATATATATATATATATA
>JAPMOQ010041167.1:1024544-1202791 GCA_026543055.1 Argiope trifasciata | reverse complement strand
AAAAAAAGAAAAAAAAAACAGTAATAGCAAAAATGATGTAATATCCAAAACTTTTAGGACTTTACAGAGTTCTCAATCACATATTATATCATTTATACTCTACAAACTATTAATATTATCTTAACAATTCATTGTTGATAGATTTTTTTTTTTATTTTTTTTTTTTTACATATGTATTTATCAACCAGACATGTAAAAAAATTTTTTAATGAAAATACATGGGCTTTCCCCGCCTCACACAACCCAGTGACCTTAGTCTATATAATCGAAGAATAACCTCATAATATATTATCCAGTTGTAACTTTTATCGCATAATATATTTTCATTATTTATTCAAATTTAAGTCTTCTAAAATCTCTAAATGGGCTATTGAGAAAAACTGGATTAGTTAAAATCCTTCCTTCATTTTTCAGGATTTTTTAGTATTTATTAATGAAAAGTAATAATTTTTGGATAAAAAATTCTGTTAAAATCTGATAAATGATCGTTTTTAATTGATTCCTCTTTATCACTAATTAATTCTTAATTTTTATTTGTTTTCCAACCATAAATAATATACAAATAAGAG
Organism: Argiope trifasciata; assembly: GCA_026543055.1. NCBI lineage: Eukaryota > Metazoa > Arthropoda > Arachnida > Araneae > Araneidae > Argiope > Argiope trifasciata. Next base: position 1,202,222 of record JAPMOQ010041167.1, on the reverse strand, counting down.
AAAAAGTACAAATAAAAACGTAGCAACTGAAATAAAAAATAAAATAAAGAGACAATGAATTATAAACCGGTGCCAAAGAAGGGGGAAAAAAAACACCCTAATATACATGAAAAGAGTGAAGAAAAGTTTATTATTTATGACAGGAATAAACGAATTCAAATTCATCCTTAATAGATATATTTTTGGAATATCTCTTTTAAAATTTATAAAAACTTTATAATAAATCAAGTCATTTGAATTAATAAAATTTGCTATTTAGTAAAAAATCTAATTAAATCTCACTATCGATAATCTTCTATATCATTTTAATATAAATTAATCAATTTTATTATTCTGATTAATTATTTAATATGATTCAATTAATCGTAAAAATGAATCAATCTGTTGAACTTTTGATTAATGGCTCTAAGATATGAGTGCTGGATTGTGTATCAAAATTACATTGGTGCAATTATAAATTGTAAAAAAGCTTAATGTTATTTCATCTTTGAAATCGGAAGTATAAGGTCAGAATTTTTATCACAATATGCGGCTCCCAAATAATGTACTTTTTCTCCATAATTTTCCCAGACATCTTTTAATTTCTTCCTTTTTTACTCCATTTTATTTCAGATATAATTTGCCGGTTATTATCTTCATCGCATGCTCCAAAAATTTCTTAGTCCTCATCTGGGAACTCGCGCCTGCGGTCCATAAATGCTGCTTGACCTTTCACCCGCTCAGAGAACATGTCTATCTTCTTAATATCGTTTTCTTTTATGATATGCCTACTTCCTTAATTTTTTCATTTATTATACCCAGTATATTTTCACTTTTTATTTACCGTGGGTTTCTTATGCATTTTTCTTTACCGTTATTTATTCAGTATCTTAGCCCTACATCGCTTATTCCATCTTTTTGCATTGGTATTGAAGAAAAAAAAAGTCGAAACCCTGAAGAATATGATGCAAAAAATTGATAGTTTCATTCCAACTGTTTGAGAGAGTGCTAATGTGGAGAAAGAGAGCTATTTACTACCCCGAAAGGAATGTTAGTTTGACTGTTCGGTCAACGTAAGGTTGGTCAATACTTATACAGCAGTCGACCACAACAAATCTTGTCGATACTGCAACGTTCAGTGGTGGCGGGTGGTCGGTGTATGCAAGAAGAAAAAGAAGTATCTTTCCACTTAACTGTTCAATATTTTTTACAGAGAATGCTATCATTTCTATCGCGATCTGGATTGGTTTCATTTCCTAAACTAAACTAACCTCAGTGGCCCGACAACCCATGTGGGCCAAGGCCTATAGTGTCCATGTCTGCTATCTTGACCGAGGGCTCTGGGGTGCAAGGCATATGTCCCGGTTAAGCCGGGGTCCCACGACCGTCCGTTTCACAGATTTGGACAATAATCAGACCTCCGACCCACTGGGGACCACACTCCCCCATAACTACGAAGATGCGTTTCCTCTTCGACCCCTCTTGGACTCTTTGATGCCTGGGCAGTTTACCGATAAATTGTCGGTAAAGTCAACTGGCATCAAAGAAGACCAGAAACCGCAAGAAGGGTCAAAGGGCGGCACGTGGCTCGTCTGCAGACGGGGCTGTATAGGCTGTGTAAACGGCCCTTTACGCGGAACCCCTTATGTTCATTTCCCAAGCGTGCTTGTTCTTCAGTTTATCGATCCATTGAAGGAATGAAAGGCTGAATTTCATTTCCTGGTGACCAATTAATGTGTCATTCGCCATGTTTAACATTCTATTTTTTAATTGGGTGTCGATTTACAATTTATATATACGTATTCATCTGTTAATGTGAAATTATATATAAGTGTTTTGCTTTCGCCGATCAGTCTGTTTTTGGCAATTTTATAGCCTGGTATACATATCTGACTCGATAGTTATTCTGTAAAATATTAAAATCTGATTATCTCCTTCCCCTCATTTACATACACTGTTTTTTCTGATATATGTGGTATCTTGTGCTCTAACAAATAATTATAATTTTATGGTCATCAATCTATTATGAGTAATATTAACAATTACAGTATTGTACAAGAAACTTATATCCAAATAATTGTCAAGAATCAAATTATTAAAACAGGAAATCAAAATATTTTGAAAGGAAGTTTATGGTTTATGAATGCCAAAGTTTTATATTTGTTTGTGAATACAAGAGATGGTTCACAAATTTAACAGTTTCTGCATCCAAAATTTAGATATGTATCAAATTTGGAACAAACTGCTGAGAATAATGGGTACGCCCTTTTATAATGTACTCAGGTTTTTTTTTTAACTCTACAAGCAAAGGCATAAAAACGCCATTAAAAAAAAAAAAAAAACTGTTACCATTACTTTAACCTGTTACCTGTGCACCCGCTACCATTCATATCCAATAAAAATATTTTGGTATATTCAGGACGGGGAGGGGGAGGTATCACTCTTAAAAGTGATCGCCAAACAATAGAAATACAGAAATTAAAAAATAATTCTGGTGAGCAGAATGAAGATGAGCTGCAGGAAAAGGTGAGCTCAGATAGTTTTGTAATGAATTTTATTAACATTATTTGAGAGCTTTTGAATGCATAATGTATTGCTGCAATCAGTTTCCATCTCGTATTCATAAATGCTGTTCGTTTGGAATTTATGAGTAGAGATAATGCCTTAACCACATAGATAAAGTTTATACTTTTTATTTGACAAATGGCTGAAGATTGCTTTTGGGCGTTCTATGATATAGTTTAGAAGGGAAAAAAAACATTTCTAGAGAGGTGAATGCTTCAGAGGGTCTAAGAATTAGTTGTCCGTGGTTTGAATTTGGATTTTGTTGGTGAACTCTGCTCAAGAATTTCAGACCAAGTTTCTATTTTGTAAATCATCCTTCCTTTCTTATAGTAAATTCCTGTAGGATGATACCTATTGGAGTGGTTCACATTACTAGACTTCGAGATATTTTCTTCAGTTCTTCATCCACCTATCATGTTTCCTAGAACCCAAAACTTCCTTTCATTCAAAAGGTTAAATAGTATATGTATAACGCTTTGCCCATGTTGTAAACAGGATTGCTAGAGTAATTTTATTTTGATTTTAATTGGCTTGGGATATGTTGTTAGCAATGTAAAAATCTCGGACGAGTTAGAAAATGGTCCATCTAGCTCAAAGGGAATGAAAATGGTGGAGAGGGTTGAAAATTTCATTTCACTATCACTTTCTTAATATTAAAGATAGAAAGATCAATTTAATTAGCCAAATTAGTGCCTCATTAAGACGAACAATTTTTGCGTTTAAAATTGTTCGATAATTGCAAAGTTAGGAACTGAAAATAGATTTTTAAGCCCTAAATTTGACTAATATCAACAGTTTATGTTGCCAGATAGTAACTGAGATGTGAAGGAATTTGCCTTTGCTTTACTGCTCGCTGAAAGGAATTTTTTTAATTTGTATTTTTAAAAGAAGTGGTTGTTTTATATGATATTTGATTTTATTTACTTACACTTTTTTTAGCTACTACCATTTTTAATTTTTTCTTTAACGGGATTTTTTAAATTATTTTTTGCACAAAATTACTATTTCTGGTTGGGCACAGTTTATTCTATAAAAGAATCTTGTGCCATATTAATACCCAAATCATCATCACTGTCTTTATTTTTTTTTAAATATTCTTTTACTATTTTTTTTTTCTTTTTCTCGAGTATTCTTTATTTTTTTTATTCTTCTTTCACCCATAATGTCGCTTCAAAAAAGAATTTCATCAACTTTTGAACATTGAGTTCCCATATTCTTATATCTAAACAAAACAGCGCCGAATTACATAGAAATGAAACAATCAAGAATTTCTTATTCATCATATGGTTTCTTACTTCTCTTAGAACAATTATTTCGACTATAGGAAGCGAATCATTTTTTTTTTCTTCTGGTGGGTTGCGACAAGATCTGGAATAATTTGCCAAAAATGTAATTGCCTAAAAATTTTCACCATGACACATTGTAGTAACACAGCTACAGCTGTGACCGAAAGGGCGCCAAAAGTCTAATTCTGTCAGGATAGACTATTAAAATCAATAAATCATGCCAATTTAGTTAAAAATACATTCAATGATATTAAAGGACATGATTTACAAGGGGACAAAACTATTGAGGACAATAACATTTAACATATATGCATAAAAATAATACTCGGGGATTGCATCATGCTTTACGTTCACTTCCAAGACATGGACTGATTGTTCATCGTAACGACCGATAGAGGGCCAAGGAACAGTTAGGTTACACAGCAAAAAAATCATATTAATATGTTTAGAAACTAATTTTAAAAGTTCAGAGACCGTCCATCTAATCAGAAACTCCTTTTTCCAATGGATGTTCAATTCAGTTTGAGTGCCATTAAGTTCGAAGCAGTTCGTTATCATTTGTGTAACGAACACAAAAGGTAACAATTTTTAATGAGAGTGTGTGTTTAACATATGTGCCTGTTTGACTCAAAAAATTCTTTTGCTGTTATCTTTTAAAAAATTATTCACCGTGAGTGATGTGAATTGTTATGGATTTGGTTTCTGAAAAGTGGTTGTTGGTATTTAAAATTTTGGAACTCTTATCGCAAAATACTGCTTAAAATTCCATTTCATGCAAATTGTCTGTAGTATATACACTGATGTTCCTCCTTGGAGCAAACTGGTGCATTTTTTAACCAAGTAAACTGAAACATTGAAGATAAATTATTTCTTCTCTCGTCTGTTGACTCCCTTGGTTAAATTGTGTGTATTTGAATTATCCCAGGTATTTCGTAAGCATGCTTCCTGCATTGTTATTATTCGAACAAATGTCTCATAAACTTAAGCGCGTGTTAATGCCGCTTGCGTTTGCTGTCGGAATACTTGGAATGTTTCATGCTTGGGCAGCCATGGATGCGCTCCGAGGATTTAGCAATGTCTCTTGAATATGAAAAGAGGGCTTTTAAGTTATCATCGCTTCTCTATGGTGCTTGAACCTTATGAAATTTTTATTGAATCTCATAAATACGTGATGTTTGCAGCAATCACCTGTTTTAAAAGTCTTTTATCCTTCTATTTTTGTTGTGGAAGAGTTTTATCAAAAGTTCTAAAGATATGTAAAATATTGGTTCATTCCGTATCTTTTGTAAGGAGGATTTTAAGTAATCCGTGAAATGCTTTTGGAGCTGTCACGCCTGTGTTTATATTATGTGATAAATTATGTCTTTAAACTAGTCCCGCCTTTATTTCATTTAATTTCATGCATTTTGGCCCTTTTTTTTTTGCTCATAAATAGAATTGGTATTATGTTTCAAACTGTATCTATCATTTGAACTGTGTTAAAAATATAAAATAAAATATTTTTCTGCCATCGAGTTGGATATCAAACGCAGATTCTTTTCTGAATGTCTAGGTTAAGTGTAGGAGAGGGCAGACCTATTAAAAATGACACTTTATCACTTTTGATAGGTGGTGATCTATGGGGCCGCGAACTAGATTTTATTCCACAAAATAATTTATCGTTGCTTAATAGTTATTACGTTGCAAAAAATTAAAATTTTTCCTTTGTAAATTCGTCAGTCCGTAAAATGCAACTTCATGTCAAATTAATATGTTATTTCAGTTTTACTTTCTTACATGTTTTATTGTAAATTCTTTGATAATGTTATCATAATTTAGAAGGAATGGGTCTAGTTGGTATTTGAGAAATAAAGTGCCTTAAGGAGTAAATGTTCCTTGACTAATGATGAATCTGAAGCGATTTTTTTTATCATGTAAGCTTTAAATTATCCAAATTGTCTTAGATTGGTGAACGTGAAATGTCAAAAATCACGTTCTTATATTTAAATGTATGCATATTAGTTTCTAAAGAGAAAAAGAATCATTTTAATTTTACACAGTCGGTTAGGAACTTGGGACCTTTTGCTTCCGCTCTTTCAGTAAACTTTGGCTGGCCTTTACTGTAACTATATAATTTATATCAACCATTACCCACGACTTTGTTCGCGTGTACTGTTGTATATCTATGAGAACTGATGGTCTGATCAACAGTCCGCAGTGACTGTCTAAATTCGCCTGCGAGTAAAATGATAATGCACCCATCACCGCCTGGTTGCCTCGGATGTCCTACAGGCTCTGCTTTAATGCCTACATACTCTCTCGTCCCTTACTATTAACGTACTGGTATAAAAGGATTTCCCCGGCCGTTGATTTGGTGATGTTACGTGTTGAGGTATCTTCACTTGCAAGATTAAGTGGCAATTTGAAGCCAAAGTTTAGCACAAATGTCTTATCCATACCCATTGGTGTGTTAAGAAAGAATAATCCCTCCTTTCCATTATTTACTGGTATAAAAGGATTCCCCGCTCGCTGTTTTTGGTGATGTTCGTGTTGAGGTATCTTGAAGATTAAGCGACAGTTTGCAGTCCGACGATCATCAAGCAAAGTTGTAGCAATGCCAGTGGAAACTACAGCTAGACTTATATTTCGATCCTTGTGGAGTTGGGTTAGCAGAAGATTCAGCACAAACGTCTTATCCGTACTCCCTGGTTCGTCAAGAAAGAATAATCCCCCCCTTTCCATTATATACTCTGTTCAGACTCATTTTGTATACTTGACGCTGCTTGGGGAGTAATCGTAATGTAATTTCATTGACATGCGCTTCTAAAAGAGAGGTATCGTAGTTTAGCTCCTTCATAACTTCGCTTGTTATTCCCCTCTTCGCTCCAGTGAGAATAGGCCGAAATCAGTAAGAGATTTTCAGATATGAAAATCATATCCTCAGTCTATACCAAAGCTCTGTTAATGATTAGGTCATTGTGAGTGCCATATCTTCTGATAAAGCGTCCTTGTATTTATCCCACTGCTGGAGGGGGTTTGATAGTCCGCATATACTCATTAAAATTGCAAACAAATCTTTTATGGCCAGAGCTTTATTGCTCCTCTTCGACAGATTAGATTTGCGTTCTCTGGGCATTTCGAAAAACTATTAAATAATGACAAATAAAAAAAATTAGAACGTACCTAAAAAGAATGTACTTAGAACTATAAGCATATATGAAAAAATATATATATTCAGTTTATTTACATTGTATAACCGAAGAAAAACAAAACAGCAAATGAAGTCCGTATATCTTTAAAATCAAGTCAAGTCTGTTTTATTTATCTACTAGCCGCCTTTGGCGACCAGCTGGTTCGCCATGAGTAATGCGTTCTAAAATTTCCAATTAAATCATATATTTTTTAGCCAAAATTTAAGAAATAGTTTAAGTTAAAAGATTCAGTTATTAGTAGTTAAAGAGTCGGTAACTTTATTCGGAAAAACTTTTTGAGTTTAATGCTCTAATAATTTATCAATTATGCTTCCAAAATATTAAAAAAAAAATTTTCGGTGATGTTGCCAAAATGTTAAATATGTTTTTTAAAGAAAGCGAAAAAGGGAAAAAATTATTGAATTAATAATACAGATATTGCAAACGATTATAGAAATATGCCATTAAGTCGGGATTTCAATGCATATCCTGTCTAAATTCAATCAGGTTTACTGTAAATAAAGATAATTTATGGAATTAATGATATAAATATTGCAAACGATTTCTTAGAATCCTTTGCCTTGCATTTATTTTTATAGAAGATATCACATTTTATATTTATGTTATTTCATCCAGTCACGTGCTGAAAGTTGCATTTCTTAAGATTTGATTTACGATGATAGCTTTTTTTTTATTATTTGAACTTCCGACATTGTTTTCTTTTATTTTATCCAGTCACGTGCTCAAGAAAACATGGTCAAAATATTTCTTTAAAAATTCGTTAAAAATAGAAGCCTGAGTTATACATTAAAACACTGATACCATTAGAAAGCTAATTTTTTTATCTTTAAATTGATGTAAAAATCATGTTTGTGCAATAATATTTTCGGAAGTTATAGCGGAAAAACGTCGAAATTTCGCTTAAATTTTAATTAATTCAAATTCTAATTAAAAATTCAAAAAAAGGGCTCCGAGGTGCACATTCCCGACATCCAAGGTATACATGTACCAAATTTGGTAGCTGTAGGTCCAACGGTCTGGCCTGTAAAGCGCCAACACACACACACACACACACACACACACATTGAGCTTTATTATAACTATAGATGGAGATTGAGATAGCTACAACAGTATAATACACTCAATTTTTTTACTTTTGAATTAAATGAAAACATAGTTGACAACAATCATGCGTAAACTTTCAACTCTAGTTGGGGTAACGGAATGCAGATTAGAATTTTTTTATTTCCTTTATTCTGTTTTCTTTTAATTTAAAAGTACCTCAGAATGAATCCGAAAGATTGATTCATTGACAACATTTGATTTTAAATACATCAAACACTAAGGAAATAAACTGAATCGTTTGGAATAATTGATCTAAATCATGCTAAGACTTCTCATTACTGTTGGAAAAAAAAAAAAAAAAAAACTGGAACCTTACTTATCTTTGGCAGGATTTGGCCTCAGCTTTTTGGCGTGAAAGTTAGTTTTTAATTAATAAAAAATTAACTACTCAATTAACCGAAATAAACAATAGCCTGTTTTCTATTCCAGCGTGATTGACAAACAAACATCCATCCATCCTTTCACGTTTGTAATGTTAGTATGAGATGAATTGGCTGTTGACACTAAAACGATACCCGGTGCATTTTTGAGATATGTTGAAATATATAAGAACAAACAGTCTTCCCTTCTATGTACTGCACCCTAATTTTGGTCGAAATGTTCAAATTTGGTGTTTATATACTGATTTCATTTTTAGCTCAAAACGTTTATAGTTATTTGTAGTAGTATATATATAAAACTATTATCTATAGTTATATGTAGGTAGTATCATAGCTCCAAATATGTATTTTTCGGACTTGGGTAAACCTAAAACATAGAAGTGTCGAATTTTAACAATTACTATATCTGTTAGTATTTTTTTATGTGAGAAAATAACTAATGTGAGTGGTCACCCTGAAACCTTTTCTCGTAGTCTCTAATAAACTTATGTTACCAGAGAATGAATTACACGGCAGTGGCATACGATTGTACAAAATACTAACAATTTTCTACCTGCAGTTGTTAAATTTGTAGGATATCCTTAATGAGAATCTTATCTAATAAGCTTTTTTTTTCTTGTAATTATCATGTTAACTTACATTTGGAGAGCCGGTCAGCCAAAATTCCACTGAATAGATTTCCCTCAAATTTAAGAGGGCCGCGGTGGCCTGGTGGTAAGGTCTCGGCTTCGGAACCGGAGGGTTTCAGGTTCAAGACTCGTTTCCACCGAAGATCCGTCGTGTGAGGGGGTCTCTTGCACGTTAAATCTGTTAGGCCAAACGTCCTCCCGCTGGTGTGGCGTGGTGTGGAGAGGGGGGGTGCCAGTTCAGGTGTCGTCCTCGTCATCTGACCGTTGTTCAAAACGATGAAGTCCGTCCCGAAATAGCCCTCGCGTTGCTTTAAAACGGGACGTTAATATAACTAAACCAAACCCTCAAATTTAGATAGAAATCTACAAATTTAGTATAAAGACCGCATACCAAATTTCAGCTGTCTGGCTGAAATCGTTTTTGAATTATTTTGAATTCTGACATAGAGACGGTTTTTTTTTTTTGTTTTTGTTTCAAATCTGTGTTTTTCGAATTTTTGGGCGATTATTACACCTTTCTCTATACTACGTATACGAGAAAAAAAAATTCAATACTTGTCAGATCAGTAGTTTGTCTAGAGTGACTCGTGCCTTAGCGTTCTTCTGCACAAATCACGTGTTTTGTCTCCATAAATACGAGCTGTTTCTTTTTGTTAATTTTGCGAGTATCGGCCCTACATATCTGCACGAAAACGAGTAAAATGATGCCGAGCCATGGGTATCCCTTGAAAATTTAATGAAAGAAAGCTTATCCTCATGCTTTATTCATGTCTCGATAATTACATTAGTGCATCTTTCTTCCAAAAAAGATTATCCAAATGATAATGGAGGGGGGGGGGGGAGAAGGTTCGAATTTTCAATTAAAGGCGTGGTCGTGCTTTCCCATTCATGAAATTTTGCATTACTTTTGTTTTTCCTTTCTTTTTACGTCACGTTTTTTCAGTTTAAGTGTGGAAATCGTCCAATTAACCTGTAATTTTATTGCAACTTTGTAACATTTTGCGCAATAAATCATTTATCGATTAAGTCTGAGCGGATTTAAATATTTATGTCCGAATTTTCAGTTTTTTCGCTTTTGGTGTTTAAGTTATTTTCGAATGAAATTATAGTAAATTTTCAAAAGTTTTATTGGATGTTTTATTAATATATTGTTATTCCATTAACTGTAACGGTTAATTCAATGTTTTAAATTCTTTCTTTTGGAATTTAGTTCGAATATGAATAACATTTTTTTTAATGTTTAGATCTGCAGTGCTTAACCCTTTAAGTTGATTGAATCAAAATTTAATGCGTTGTATATAATATTATTTTGCGCCGACAAATATGTTTTTATTTTTTTGTATACGAAGCATGCGAGAAGGGTTTGCTGCAAAAAGGAGGCAGCCATAGTTATTCAAAAAGATGTAGAAACGTCCAAAAACTCTAAATTCCAATGCGACCATATTCATCTGAGTAATGCGAGACGTATGATTGGAGCTTTATCTTTTTGGCACCAAATGAACAAGGACTTCTTTTTACCACTAATAACTAAATTTCCCCAAAATGGAATTTTTTTTTTCGGCAAATCTTTTAACGGGATCCTTCAAATCCTTCGCTACCTCGAAATTTTGTCCTAGAATCTGAAAAATACGTTTTTGGAACTGTGCCTATGTGTTTGCGAACAAAGTATGCGAAATTTTGAAATTAAAAAAAAAATGATATGTATTCATCACAAATTCATATATTGTTGTCAAATATTAATGAATTACTAATGCAAACCATTCATCTGTCCGTGTCAACTCCGTGTCTAATAAGCAGAAAGTGCTAAACGGATGAAATATTAATTCGCTGTTGAGTATCAAAATTGAAGGTCTGTCTCAAATTCTGCATTCACTATTTGTGTATTCGCAGGCGTGTGAACACGATAAATAACTCAACGATTGCACGATGCAACGATTTTGGCTATTGAAATCTGGTAGATACTTTTGTAGTTCAAATTTTAAACATTTAGTTTCAAGCGATCGGAAACAAAATACATATTGACGTTATTTTATTTTATTACATTACATTATATTAAACACGAAATTTGGAATGCTTGAGGTTCACTCCCGTTTGTGTTGCCTCTCTGTTGCCTCAAGACAAATAAAATTATATGAACTGATGATTGTTTCGCTCTTGTCAGTGGTTTGCAATTTTAATCCAGGGTATCGATATTTATTTTCAACTTTCCAGGCAGATATCTCGCGATTTCCACGGGGTGGTAGTCAGTCCATTTTCTGTCGTGCATTTAGTCCATTTTCATGTTATTATGAGGTAACATATAATATAACTTAGTATGAAAAATATTTGAGCTTATTTGCAAACATCGCATCAAAATAATAATTTGTAAAATTTAGGCAGTCTGAAAATTAAGAATTGTACAAAAATTCCTATCACTTTGATGTACAAACATAATGCTATATCTCTTGAAAGAATATTCGTCTTTTTATCGATATCTTCTATTCTATTGAGTCATCTTTTATTTTGTTTGAAATTGTAAAATCGTTGAATAATTACTCATTATTAATAGTCATTTAAAGTATTGTGACAGACTTATGAGAAACATTATTGCACAAATTATGTGTTGAACTGCATTGTATTATATCACTGTCAATTCAGTCTTCAAGATATGGAAACTTTTAAATGAAAAAAGTTAACAAAGTTTCCCCCATCGACTTTTGTTGGCGCAGTTTAGCATCTTGCGCCAATAAAACGCAAACCAATACCATCGACTTTTTGAGTATTTTATTTTTTAAAGTTTGTTATCGTTTTACACAATTGGTGACAAATTTAGGACGTTGTCTTATGACATTTAAGACAATTAACTTTTTTTTTTAGTATTTCAAAATTTAACGCATGTTTCCAACTTTTTTGTCAAAATAATTAACAAAATTTCATTTGAATGTCAGGCATTTTTGAGTTCCGCTTTCTCATACACACGAGGAGGTAGAAGGTTCAAAAATATTTACTGGTGGATTTCAAAATTTTGATTATCTTCAATTTTATGTGAAAAACACATATTAAATTGCATTATTCTTATTTCAATTTCTTTTTTAACATATTTATAGACTGACAGAACCGGAAGCCACCCTCCCCCCCCTTATTGCAAAAGACTAACGTGCGAGTTTCATCAATATCTCGAGATCAAATTTTCCCTTGTTACGACATTTATTGTGTATATTCTAGAAAATAAATATAATGTCTATGTCCTATTGACATAAGCTCACATACACAGTAAGTGTGTCAGAAATTAAAAAGTGGTGCTTCATCATCTGTTTGTTTTGGTAACGTCATTTGTCGGTAGGTCAGGGTAATAAACATAGTGGTTGAAGGTTAGTATTGCGAAAAGGAACATTCGTTGCAAAAGTTGCGTGACAATTCTAGATTGTGTGACGCCGTGTTATTGTTTGGCCATATTTTTTTAAAGATATTTATTGTTATTTTTCCATATTTTTCGACTTCACCTTAGAATTTTTCATTTGGGAGTATTGGAAATTTATTTCATACAAGTTGATATACTCGGTGTTGCTGTTGTTACAAATATGATCAAATCTTAAGTATTTAGATCCAAAATCTAATTGTTTAATTGTTTATCACTGCAGCGTCATTCGTTCGCTTTTTTCTTCCTTTCCGTCTAATTCTTCGACTGCAATTATCGCCATTTCTTTTATCTTTTTGTTTTGAACTACCTTGCAAAAGTTTGGCTTGCATTGAAAATCAATTTTCCCCCGTCTTCATTATCGAAGCGGCGACAGCAGAAATTCTTCGTCTCTTGATTTTTATTGTTGCGATTCGAAGTATAATTCTCTTCCTTTCGGTTTTTCTTTGCCTGAATTAAGAAACTCAGCGTAATGTTATTATTCCCTTTCCTTTGGAAGGAACAGATTCAGTAAACTTGAATGATCATATATACTGATTAGGATTATTTTAAAATTTGTAGAAAGTGAAACAAGATTTCCTAAACAAATTGTCTCTGTGCATATTAATAAGTGTGGATTCCACAAAATAAAAGTGAAAGTAAAAATTCTGTATTTGTTAGATGTCCAAAGAAATCTGTTCTTGTTGCAACTCTAATAGTGTCAAAATACGCGCATGTGAATATTTTATTAAATCATAAAATTGCTCTAAATTTAATTAGAGTAAAAATACTGTTGTAGGTTGTTTTTAAGTGGAGTTTTGGAAAATTTGTAAAAATTAGGGAAAGAAATGGGTAAGAATTAAATTGATGTCCATAAATAGAAAGATGGAGCTTTCATTTTCCAGAAGGGCTAACCAAATGCACTTAACTTCAAAATGGTTTGTCTTTTTCGTTGTTAACAGCAGTTACACATCACCACCACAGTACTCCGATATAAATATCATTTAATATCTGAGTCAGGCTCGAAGCAGTGGTAAAAAAATTAGAAACAAAACACATTTAAAACAAGTATTGAAGAAGAATGGGGTGAAATATCTGTAACTAAGTACTAACACTTACTTTCTGTGCGAGATATTACAAATTTCGTTTTTGTATTCTCAATTTTTTGAGTCAAGAATCTACTTATATTTAATTAAAATGCTTCTGAAACTTTTCAATTTAGATATTTTTTGTTCATTGTCCATTGTTTTTATCTCAAATTAAACCTTTTGTTATGAGTGAAAATAAATTACTTCTTCTCGGTAATATGTTATTGATAATTAAAGTCGAATTTATCGCTTAAGATGTACTCTCAATTGTTTGAGCCATTGTATACGTTTCCTGTATGTTTCAAGTTATAAATTTTACTATTTACATTATAAATACAGAATAGGGGCTTTAATTTCCGGTTAGTTTTTGCTTTTGGACTGAATTCTAAATTCGTAACACGATTCCTCTAAATTTTCGTCTTTTATATGGGTGTGGTCACTGAAAATATGACGTCCAGCATCAGATGTCTTAGTGATAGCGTGGGGGTGGATGTTTGAAAAGAGGGTGCTTCCTCAGATACGTCTTCGTCACCTAGTTATGATTCATTGTTATGACATCGTTCCAAAATAGTTCTCAAATTTCTTCAAGACGTGATATGAATATAACTAAACTATTATATGAATATAGTTTCTTTGGTTGTATCAATCGATTAATGCAAAATTATTTTTAGTATACCGTCATAAGTTTACCATTGTGAACATTAATTTTCTGTGTTTAGAAATGTTTGTTCTGCTGCTGCTTTGTCTAGATTTGCGAGAAAACTTGTTATTTATTTGGATTGTTAAATGTTATTTAAACATGCAACAATTTATTTTGATTAATTCCTACTAGATAATCTGAATAAAAATCAACATATAGACTCTAACGAGTGAAAGTGTTAAATAGATTTAAATATGTTTATTATTTTTTGGAATTTTTGATAGCATTAAAATTTGTTTTCTTCTGATATGTCTCCCATTTTTAGTAGAAATATAAAAAGTACGAAACTAAAAATCGTCTGCCTCAAAGGTAATTTTATATTTTTTTATTAATGTTTTTATTGATGTCCTTTGGGACATATGCTTGTATATCATCAAGACAATATTATTTTCGACCTTAAATTACAAATGATACCCTTTTGTAGAACTATATTATAAATTTGAGAGTAAAATACTCTTGCGTTTTTTTTTATGTGGACAGATTTCGACTAACGTGATTCGTAAAAGGAAATGTAAAATAACATGGGGCATTTATGAAACATATTCTTAGAATCATCCACCTATAAATGCGTAATTCAGTAGAACAGTTTGTGAATCACAATGCATCGTCAAGCATGTTTATTGTTATTTGAAATCTCTATTGTTTGAAAATTCTTTTTTAAAATTATATTTGCTTGAGGGGAAACAATGCTTTTCCTGCCCATATTGATGAGCGTGGCTCATTTTTTAACATTTGATTATCTAATCGTTGGATAAAGGCACATTTAATGGCTAAAATCTTAACTCATGAACCTTTTGTTGCAACTTTGCTTTATAGATGTATTACAATCTCAGTATTTGGGAAAAATAAATAATATTAATAATAATAAAATGAAAATAAATTTGTATTCCGAGTTCGCGTAACTTACTGTTCTGAATGATTTTATTGTTCCATTCGTTATTAATAAAGATTCTTTAATGTTGCGGTTTTTATGACTAACCGCAACCGGGAGGGAAGTATGAAGCATTTAGTTTCAGACTTCCTATTTGAGATATCCTGAAGCCAGATAAAATATCCGGTTCCGTAAATTCTGTGAGATCTTTGTATTTTTTTTTCTATGAATTTGCTTTTTAAATTAATGTCTTAATATACCCGACAGCCATACTTCAGATAATTCTTTTAAATGAATTTAAATTTCTTTTAGTGGTATAATTTCGGTTACTTTGAATGTCTACAATTTTTGAGAAAAATCAGCAGATCAAATCTTATTATATGAAATAAGATTATCGTTTGCGTATCATGATGCATTTTAAATTATCGTTTGCATATTATGATGCGTTTTAAATTATCGTTACCGTATTCATAACGGAATCACTATTAATAAATAGAAAAAGTAGCAGATGTGATCGCTATGTTCCTCTTATACATTTAACGGATATAATCGCTTTTTCTTCCTTTTCAGTCTCTTGAATGAAAAGTAAAAGAAATGTTATTCGAAAAAAAAAGTTTTATTATTTATTTATTAGAACGAAGTACTATTAAATTAATTGTTATTTACGTAAGAAAGAGTCCTATTTAAAATAAGCAGCTTTCATGTGCACTAGTACCAATTCTTTCTGAAGTTATAAAATGTATTGTGGTCCTACCAAATCAAATTTGGAATTAATTAATTATTATTCGCCGATTTATTACCCGTTTAAGATTAAGAATATTCAATCTGTTGAAATAATTAGTTTTTTCTTTTATATTTTTTAGGTAAAGGGTTTTACATTATAAATTTGTTCTAGTTTTATTATCATCATTATTATTATTTGTTTAATTTTTTCTAATTAGTTTTATATCATTATTTGTTTAGTTTATGTAAAGTATTAATAATGCTGCACGAACGTGAACATAGTTAACGTTTAAGGACATTTTAAATTTCATATTATGTAATAATTTAAATTAAATTATGTATTAGATTGCTTTTTTTGTTAGCTAATAAATATGTGCATAAGTTCATTTGAAAAATCCGTATGCTGAAAGAATACGATATAATATGATGCTAGCTTAAAACCTTAATTTAGAATTTTAGTAGTCCATGCTTTCGATTTAAAAAGAAATTCCCTTGCTTGAAGAAAAAATTCGGTATTATGGCTCATTGTTCATAATATTGACAATTGTGCACTCACTGTTTCTAATTGCGCAATTCTGAGACATACAATGTTTAGACGACATATCCATTTAATTTGGCTATTGCTTACGATATCACGTGCGTTGATTGTTTTGGAAAAATTAGAGATGTTTATTAAAATACCTGTGCACTGACTTTTTTAAAGTTTTTTTTTAAAGGAAGGATTTTTTAAGGATTAATTTTGAAGATATTGTGGGTTTTTTTTTAATAACTGTATGTAATCATTCGTGAAGAAAGGAATGTTATAACAAATCCAAATCCAAAAGGTAATTATTAAATTCATTTTCCCATTTCTTCTTTTTTATTTGATATTTATTTTAGTTTTCAAAAAACGTGAAGGCATTTTTTTTTTAATCCGAAAAATTTAAGAAAGGAGTTGATTGCATATTTTTTTATAGATTTATGTTTAAATTTTTTTCAAAATTATATTCTAGTTTTATTGAAAGTTACGATTCTAAATATTTTGGGAAAGTATCCCGTATAAAGTACCATACCACTTCAAAATAAATTGCTGCTTTTGAATTGCAAAAAGGAAAATGCAAATTTTTCGAAGAAAGTAATTGTAGTTTTACTTTTCTCAACGTGCAATAAAACACTGGCTTAACTTTTGCAAATATTGAAGTGTGCAATTCGATAATCTCATTTTGCAGTTTCAATATCATGCAATTCCACGCCGCTGATCTGTTCCTATTTTAAAATGATAAGCCAATCGAATATTGGTATGTACTTGTAAAAGTATAAACATTTCGAGGTCCTTAGAGAGAAAGATAAGGGTTATTGAAAGGAAATTCTTTCTTCAAGTGCATTTGAACGTGCTTTTTTCCAAGTGCTTAATGTTTTAAAGTGGGATAAAATGAGTATTCAACCTGAAAATATTGTAATGTGTGTTTTATTTATTAACTGTAAAAGACTGTTTTATCAGTAAATATGTTTTTGCTTATCTTACTGAATAGCCTTTAAAGGTTTTTTTAAGAAGTCTTTGCCCATGTTTTGAAATCTGTTGTTCTTGTGAATTAACTTCTAAACGTGGACGAATCTTAAAAATATGAATTTCTATACTGCATGCGCTTGCTTGTTTTTCAAGTATGAATTAATCCTATAAAAAAGTCGACTCGCTCTCTGTAATCAGAAACTTAGTTGATTAATAAAAGAGACTTAACCTTTTACTTACCGATTGTATTTTAAAGTACCATTTAAATCCTTCTGATATCTTCACAATACGACTGTTTTTTCTAACAGTATTTGAAAGAAGCCAAGCACATTTCTAATAGAAAGTTGTAGATGTCAATTAAAAATAGCATTAAAAATCTGTTATTATTAATTAAATTAATTAAATTATTTTATTATTATTATTATTTTGTTCCTCGTGGGTTTATTTTGAACCTAAACTTAACTAAAAAATAAATTTAATATGTTGATGGTAATATAATTCGGTGAATGGTTAATTGTTAATTACTGTCCATTTTGTTTTGATTTTGCTTAAACATTTTAAATCTCTACAGTATATATATATATATATAATTATTTACCTGATTAGTGACCGAAAAGAAGAAACTTTTTAACTTCGATTTATTTCAGCATGGGACGCATATTATGTACAAAGAATTAGTTTTCAAAAGAAATACGTCAGTATACATAGTGGTACAAGAACAGAGGAGCAATAGAGGCCGCATTTTACAGACTTTTACTTTTTACTTTACTTTACAGACTTTTACTTCTTTTACAAAAAGATTTTTATAAAGATTTCTTTGGCAAGTGTAAATGTGTAAGATATGGAAATTTAGAATGAGATCTTAATGAAATCTTTAAAGAATGAGCTAAGCATTAAGAATTTTTATCCTTCATTTGAAGCGTGTGAAAACAATATTTATATATATAATTCCAAATTGATTCCCAAAATTTTATCTTAATTTAGTCCATAGTAACTTCATTCTAAAATATTCTCTTGTTTCCTGATACCATTCCACTTTTTTCTACTTAATTAATTTAACTGAAGCTTTGTAAAAATGCTTACATTTCCACTTTCGCATACTCCGAGTGAAGGGATAGAAAAATGTCCAGCAAGCACATGCTTTTAAAGATTCCTGCGTTTCCATTATCAGAATCGACACGTGTGAGAAATTCTTACCTTAATCTTAATAATATATTAGCTCTGTGAAAAAAAAATTATTTTCAAATCAATATCGCATGTTGTATGAGATCGGGGATAATTTATTTCGCTCTTCTCTCTTTGGGTCGCGGTGGCCTGGGGTTAAGTCTCGGCTTCGGAACCGGAGGGTTTCAGGTTCGAGACTCGATTCCACCGAAGAACCGTCGTGTGAGGGGGTCTCTTGCACGTTAAATCTGTCTGGCCAAACGTCCTCCCGCTGGTGTGGAGAGGGGGGTGCCAGTTCAGGTGTCGTCCTCGTCATCTGACCGTGGTTCAAAATCACGAGGTCCGTCCCAAAATAGCCCTCGTGTTGCTTTAAACGGGACGTTAATATAACTACTGAAACTGAAACTTCGCTCTTCTCTTCTTCTGCTCTTGTGTCGCGCTGTGGGCAGATTTGCCTTGTCCGTGCTTCTTGTAAGTAAATGAGGCCTTCCTGGGATGGATTAAAGCGAATATTAATGAAAATTGAAATCAACGGATAAGAGCTCAGTCGGTAAAATGCAAATATTTCAGTATTTATCACGTGGAAGTGAAGAATGCGAGTTCAATTCTCCAAAATCAATCAGTTTTTGATATTTACTTTGTATATGTCACACATTATTTGAAGAATTTACATTATTTTCGATTTTCTGTTATTTTTTTTAAAAAGTATACACAATTATTTTCCCCTCCAAAACTTTTGTTTGGTGTGTAGAAATTTCATTTATAATTTAAATCTTGTTTTTTTAATGGAGATAAAAACAAGTAATAAATATTTTAAAATTCAATATCTACTTAGGTCAATAAAGATTTTTTTATTTTAGTTAATTTTTATTAAATAATTGTCAAAAAATTATTGTCAAAAACTGATTTATTTTCGCAAGAGTTGAACTCACATTCTTCACCTTCACGTGCTAAATACTGAAATCCTTGCATTTTACCGATTGCGCTTCTGCCTGTTGATTTCAATTTTGACTGCAAAAATTCTATTTAAAGTATTAAAAATGAATTAAATTTAATTAACTATTTAATGTTGTTTTATATAAAAAAAAAACTGTATTAGCGTCAGGTGTCATCCACTACAAGTTTGAAAAATGTATTTGAACTCGAGTGGATGAATAAAAAGTATTTCATTAACGATTGAAAATTTGAACAAGATATACAAATATATATAAGGAGAGTGTGTCTAGTAGGAATTCAAAAAATCGGCTAATATTCTATATTTGAGTCGTATACAACGAGTTTAAAATCGGTATATCTAACCACCATACGCAAAAGAAGTGTGGGCTAATATTTAACTTTAAAAAGGAAAAAATGTGAGATATATCTAATGTCTAAAATGTGGTACAGTAATGTTTTAAACCACTTCGTACGCAGCAAACGTGTGTGGGCTAAAATTTAATTTTTTTATCTACTTTAAAAAAACCGAGATGCCTACTAATGACTAAAATTTGGTTCTGTCCCATCAAATCGGTTGAGTGGCATTTGCGCTCCACTAGTTAACCCCCCATGTCATTAAAAGATAACATTCACGCTCAGGATTGTCACATTATAATCGTTATCTTTGCATGAAAGATTTGGCGATTTTACAACGAACGTCAAATGGTAATCACAGTTCAGAGTAATAATGATACTCCATGTCCTTGAAAATGAGACGAAGCTTCCGTGGGAAAACGGCTGTCTACCCTTAATTGCGTTTTAGACTAGAGTTTAAAGTAATAAAGGAAATGTGAGATATTTCATTTTAAAAATTTATGATAAGGGAACACGATTATAATTTTCTCGCACAGAAGGCATTAATAATTTTGATGTGCGTTATACAAATTCACCTAATAAAGTGAAGTTTAATTTTTATTTTTATGGGGATTTTAATCTCTACATCTCTTACTGTTTAACTTTTTTTAACAAAATGAAAATAAAACAACTTAGAAACTGCTTTAAAGTGAAATTTAAGTGGGTATCAGTAATGCTTAGTTCTTTCAATTTGTATTTATGTATTCTTGTATGTATACATCCTCCCTAAGCTTTTACTTCAAATGAGCTAATGTATTTTTTATGTTAAAATTTTTCAAATAAGCTGTTTTTTGCAAAATATTAAGCGCTTTGTCTGAAATAAGATAGGAATCGTATTAATAATTCAGAAAATAAATACTGATTAATTTTCAGAAAGAAAAAACATTTCTATAAGAAAATGTTGATAATTACTGATATTCCTTCAAATTTGAAATATGTTACCTCATTTTCTAGCTAATTTACCGTCAGACAATTATACACAATCCAATGTACCATCAATCGACATGTAAATGCATCTATAGTTCTTCATTAAAACGTTTAATTCTCAGATTCAGTATCATGATCTTAAGTTTTATTCGCAGGTAATGTAGTAACAAATTTCTGCCTATTTTCTTAAAAGTGCTGTCAACGATTTATTACTAATTTTCAATTTGTCTTAAATCTATATATGAAAGAAAGCTAAAAATAAAATATCTTACTTTACATTTTATTCGTTCTTTTTTCGCCCCTAAATTTTTTTGCCAAAACTATAGATTTATATAGATTGACAAATTAGAATAGTAAATATTTAAATATTAGGCATTAAGATAAAACTAATTTTGCAGCTATGTTAGCATGGTTAGTCACTTTTTCTTCTTCTAATAAAACATCAAAAAGTTGCCCTAAGAAATTTTTTTTTAATATTGCATCTAAACACTTCGAATTACAAAATTTCCTTAAATAAGGTAGGCAATTGTACGAAAATTAATTTATATATATCCATCATAATTTCAAGTATTAATTAGTACCCATTTTCTCTTATTTTTATCTATACGTACAAAATTTCACGTTTCTATCCAGAAAATTTTGAGAGATATGCTTAGTTTTAAATTTCGAAATAATGGTCAAAAATGTGTTAATTTCGGAATGCAACTTGTACATTATCCAATCATTATGACTTCAAAAAAATTAAGAATCGCGCATAGCATTGTTTACTTTCATTGTTCGACAGTCACACAAGGTCTTTATAAAGAAAAGAAACTTTTAGTTATGATGACGATTTATTTTGTAAGCAATCGTAATGCTTTTTTCAAGTTTTAGAAAAATACAATGTCGTTTTCAGTTCCAAACATTTTAATGGGCTTTGTGGTATAGCTATTAAAAATTGTAGGAACAAACGAAGAGAAATAGTGAGAATGAAGTGTCATATATGTGATGAAAAAAATTTACATTTGCCTATATTTTTCAGGTTACCTTTTTGTTAGATTAAGGACAGGTGGTCCAGTGCTCAACATTTTAAAATAGACAAGGTTGAGAATACTTCAACTTTAATAAGTGGCATTCATACAGAATGTAAGACCGACATCTAAAATCAAACAAATAGGTCATTTCTAATGCAAAATCATAACTTTTTTTTTCTTTCTAATAATTGGTGTTTGGTGAGACAAATGTTGCTTTGATAGAAACATTAATTTTAAAAAAAGTAACGTTTGGAAAAATGAAGACAATTCATAGCCATTGGCAGTTTTTTGTTCGTTTTTAGAAGTTCTTGAGGTAGTATAATTTTCTACAAAAGTAGATAGTATAGTAACGATATATTCAGTTAATTTTATTGGGATTATAACTGAAATAAATAATGAATTAACTTTGTCTATGAATGTTTGATAAATCTTCGTTGATTCATTTAAAAAAACCGGTCCTCGTGTCCCATGAACTCAATCACATATGCCGAAGTATTATTAAGTAATTCTGCATAGGTATTGGAAGCGTTAATTTGGAACAAATTTTTAAACACTTTAATTAATAGAATACTATTCAATTTTTGAAAAATGTAATCAAAATTAACAAATATTATATGTTTTAGCAAAGTAAGAATGTAATTTAAATCGCTTGAAATTAAGCAACAAAACATATCCTTCGAGAGAACATTTTACTGGCCATAGTTTAGCATTTATTATAATATAATTTTATTTATGGATAAAACTAAGTTGTTTTTTTGGAGGGGAGGTGGAGGGGGTTAAAGTTCCTCTAAAAAGAGCTTAAATTGGAATTAAAATCATTTCCTGAATGTGGAGAGGTCTATTGTAGTTTTCAAGAACCAGTTATAAACATTATCATTATTTGAAATTAGAAAAGACTAAAACAAAAAAAAGTAGTAATTAATAAAAAAATATTAATTATTACTTTTTTTCTTTTGTCTTTTCTTCTCCAAATAATAGAAAAATCAGGGCTGTGAGCTTTTATATTTTCAGGAACAAAAGAATGAAAAAGGAAATGCTACAGTTCATAAAATATCAATCTTGAGTTCAGATTCTCTATACTGATACCTAATTTCCCTTATTGAGCTTAAAAATTTAGTGGTGTAATTTGTGGAATCATTTTCTTTATCTGAATCGATGAAACAATTTTAATAAGCTATTTTTTATTCTATATTAAAGAATAGTATAATAAATAGTAGTAGTATCTCTCAGAAAGTTTATTCCATTTTTAAAGGCAAATAAACTACAAAAAATTACTGTTTTTCCTTTATCAAAATTATTTTACAATCAATTTTCATTAAAAACTATTTAGGGGATTCAAATATGACAAATCTTCCTTAGTTCTGCTATTTTGAAAATACTCCTATTAAATTAAGCAAATTCAAACTAAATTATTTCTTAATTAATATATACCATTACAAAAGAAACAAAATCTTAAAAAAATGATAATTGTGTTGAAAGCAATAATCAATCCATTTATTGATCAATTACATTAGATTTTTTTTGTTAATTTATATAGCTGTATCATTAAAACCTGAATTTGAAGTTAAAACTTACGTCTTTTTGTAGTCTAAAAATTCAATTCCCTATGTATTAGATTTCCTATTCTATCTAAGATATAAGATTTCGTAAGTAAAACTGTTCTCTTTAGACATCTGTTTTCTTTATTTGTAAAGTATTATTATCTATCCGACATCTTAAGACATTTCTCTGATAAAAGCAGTATTGATTATGTAAATAGAGTCAAAATAATTTGAAATATTTTTTAAAAGAATATTTCGCAAAAAGGTGAGTTGAAATAAACAAAAGTAGGTTTTTTTAAACTAACTAATGTATTGAAATAAAAAATTAAAGGAATTCTTGAAACCTATTTATTATTTGCTATTATATATATCTATTACAATTTTACTTCTACTAAAATGACAGTAAACATGAGTACTATTGAGATTAACAATTTTTGGCACTTTTATATCTACAACAATTATTATTAATTATTATTATAAAAATCTGACACATCTATAATTTTTAGCGCCTAGTTTTCACACTTTATTTCAAATTCATTTCGGTTATATTACAAATATTTGACTAATTAACAATTATTATAGAGGTTTGCTATTTTAAAGTTATGTGTCTATAGTTTTTAGCGACGTTTTCAAAGTTATTTAATTCTTTTTGACTATATTACAATCAGGATAGATATTAAATGAATTTTTTTTTCAATTTTTTAGTATAAAGTATAACTTTACATTGAAAATATCCAAAGAAGTTTTTCACTGATTTTTTTGAAAATTTCAAACTAATGAAATCCATTTTTAGTGGGATATGAAGCGATATCGATTGCATTTCACCCACAATAGTTTTCGTTATTTATTTTATTTGCGAAGGTCTTGTAGTCTTAGTTAACTAAATATGTGTACAATTTTAACATAAAAAATGCATTAGCTCATTTCAAGTAAAACCAAAAAGCTTTTGTAAAAATAATAAATCGTTCTTTTTTTAATTATAGTTTTTTTTTTAAATTTCTATCTAAAAAAATACAATTTTGCCTGTTTTGAATAAAAAGTTATTTGTTAGTTTTAACAAAGTTTTGTTTTTAAATCAAATGTCACTTTTGGCAAGAAAACACTTTTCAGTGTTTCAACACAATCTGTCTTAGAATCTATCTTTTGAAAATATCAGAGTTAATAGATAAGTACATTTTTTTAAGGTTCTGAATGACAGAATGTGTAAGTGTAGGAATCGAATGTTCCAAATTAAATAATTTCGTTCTTGCCATATTCCTAAATGAAATCAAGCCGAACTTTTACTAGTTTTCAACTAAAATTTTTGGGTTTATTCCTCATACAAATTTTTTTAATGCTTTTCTAATTCAAAGAATTTGATCTTGAAGAAACTGAAGTACCAATTTGAGAATAAGTTCCTCATATTTAAATATTATTTGTTTAATTTATATTTTGTTTAAAAAATCTACAGCTTATTTGAGTGATTTATTAATGACGTACTGAATGCAGAAATAGTAAAGTAATTAATGAATAGAATAAGGTACATTAATCACGAACAGAACCTGGTATAAATCCGAAATTAAATTTAATAATGTAGTGAAAATTTAATTTGCAATGAGCATTTTATTTCTATTTTCAAGCCATTGTTCATTTGATTATAATCATTGCGCCCTCACGATTCCTATTACTTCATAATTTTCCAGAATGAGCCGCTAAAACGTAAGATTTTTTTTTCTTTTCAAATTTAATCTTTACAAAAGTTTTGAAACGGTTCCTATGACATCATTTGAAATTGTAGAAACATTTTCCAAATAGTTTTAGAGAAATATTATTCCGAATTAGTATTAGTTGCAATGTATATAAAGTATCTGATATGTCACATTTTTCAAATAGTTTCCTAAGTATTTTCAAGTGCTCATTAAAGTACTCATTCATTCATCTTGGAAATCTTGATGATGTCGTTAGTCTTGATTTCCATCAAATATAGCATATCATGTGAAAGATTTGTACATCATGTTATTTAAATAAGCCATTAAAAAGTTCTTATAAATTTTAACTGAAGTTACTGTTTAAAACTGTTACTACTGTTAGGAGATATTTTTTCTGAACGTTAAAAAAGTAACGACGGAACGTCATGGTAAAACACCAAAATTGATTTCAATTTATTTTCTATAAAAATGAAATGTTAGAAATTTTTTTCTAAATTTTATTTTGAATTTTTTAGAAAATCTATAGAGAAATTGTCCCGAAAACGGAAATTTTGTCTTTGGAAAGTTAATCTTTTAAATTTTAATGTGACACAGCATTTGCCAATAGGCTTTTTCGATTGATTAAGTTTAAATTAAAATTTAATAATTAAAAAATTAACAATTTTGAAAAAGATTCTAACTATTGAATATCTATTGGTGAAGAAGTAATTATTTATGTACCAAATTTTATAAATCTGGGATCAGCTGTTTATATGTAGTTACTTTTTTTGGTGATTTTTGTTTCTCGCGATTTACAAAAAAACGAATTTAGCAGTATGTCTGTAATATAAATATATTACAATTTTTAATTCGGAAACTGTAATTTATTGTACAGCGAAATAAATCAAACACGAAAAATTAAATGAAATTAATTTAAATACAAATAATCAAATTAAAACATGAAATTCCTCTCAAGACTATGCTGCATTTAAAAAAAAGAAAATTGTAACATTCTTACGTCAAAAATCAAATTTTAACAAACAGTCTTTCTTAACAGAAAATCTACCAACGTATTCATGTTATCAATTTTGAGGTAAAGTAGATAAATAAATAAATAAAATAAATTCCTTTTTTTATTTTTTGAAGGCGTTTCACGTATTTTAAAATTGTTTAATAGCAACATTTTACGGAAAAAGTTGCTCAGAAATATTTTTATAAGCAAAATTATGTGAGGAAAGTGTTAAGACTTTTTTTTCTCATTTTCCCTATTTCAGCCATTTAACGATAAGGAGTTCATTGATGAGGGCTAAGTGCTTTTACGGTAAGGGGGGGGAGTCCACTTAGTAATCTTATCTTATCATAAAGTAATCTATCACTGTCTAAAAGGTCATTAACGATGGGGTACGGCACCGAAAAAAAAAACACGAGTGGAATATGCGCTCCACGCCAAATTTTTCTACCAAAGGTAATAAAATTCCAGTAAACCTACAAATTGGGGGTAGGAAATGATAATTGGAGCGCAAATGCCACAATCCCCATCAAATCTGGAACGTCCAATGACTTGATATATACCCTTTCATCCTTAGGCCACTTGGTATAGGGTTAACATTAACATGTCGATCAGTGTAGTAAAGCTAACCGCAATATGATAGATTCAAAACTGGCGTGACCCGTCTCAGGAAATTCTAGGGTTCCAGCCCTGGGGACACAATCCATTAAAACATACCGAGACGAGTTTCGCTTGCCAACCTGACACAGCCCGCGTCTGCTTGCATTCCGACTTATATGTTTGAGATGATTCACGGGGGACGAAAAAATAAATGAAAAATGTAACGAAGACAGTGAAAAAAAATCGTATGACTTTTCCAAAGGAAGCCGCATGTGCCTTAGTTGTTTGCTTGTCCGTAGGGGGTTCTTCCGGTATGGCCGGGAGAATCTCGTTATAGTGAAGGAAAAAAGAGAATTGGTCTCTGGAATGCTTTGTCAAGTGTCGTAATTGCAGTTTTTCTAGCTCGCTTCTCAAATCATTTGAAGTTCACAAACTTAGAAAAGATTGTAGCTTTGCGCATTTTATGTAACCAATAATGTTTATTGCTTTTTATTATTATTGATTTTCTTGTATATGAAATACACAAGAAAAAATTACAGAGATTGTACTGTAATCGTGAATAAAAGTCGCCATCGATATTTTGATAAATCGCCGCGTTTCAGCCTCCCCGAATTCGAAAGACACATATTTCGAATTTTGCCCGTCTATCTGCAACTCAACCATTGACAATGGTCTCCCTGAAATTCTCTCGCATACGCTGATAAGTGTACTTGTGTATTATTAACTGCTTGCCATTGATAAAAAAAAAATTGTTAAGAATCTACTGATTGGGCATTAAGACCATATACTAAATTCATCCATCTATTTCAAAGCGGGTTTGAGTTACCTTTATGATATACAGACATTTTCAGAACTATATTTTCCTGATTCAGAGGGATTTCAAACGTAAAAATTCTTCAAAAGTTTGAAATTGATATTTTTCCCTTTAATAGATGCAATATTGTTTCTTTATGTATTTCATATACGAAAGAGTATAAGCATACTGAGCTAGAGAGATCAAATTTGGTATGTCACCTTAATACCGGATACGTTGATTTCTGCCAAATTTGGAGGAAGTTTGTCTACCCGTTTGCATGTGATCTCTATTGTATTTCGACCGTTCTCGCGATTTTAAATTTCGCCCATTTAAATAAATTAAAATAAATTTGAATGTTTTCTATAAACAAAACAAAAAACTTCCCAGAATCTCTAGTTTGTTTTTTAAAAATGATTACAATATTTTTTTCTTTTTGTACATTTTGTATATGAGAAAATAAAAGCTTTTAAAGAATAAATTTTTGTCGAGGAAAAAAGTACTCGATAAAAACCATTCCTACGAAATTAAAACCAATGCACACATTACCCATTTTTCAAACAAAAATACATACACTCAACCTGATTTTATAGCAGCAACACAAATATATCGAATAGAATATCTGTCCTATTTCGCATGAATGGATTTAATACTAGACAGATTTAAATTTTGGGATCCATTTCTGAAATTTTAGGAAATTCAGCGATGCATGTAATTATTGGGAATCGACTTTTACGAAAAATAGATTACTTGTATAAATATTCTGGGTTTTTATTTTACCAGTTTAGATTACATTGTTTAAGCTGCCTTATCCTATATAAGAATTTGTTTGATAAGTTTTACTGCAAAATTGCCCAACGTTTTGTTCCGCAATTCAAGTATAAGGTATCGACTATTTTAGCTGTTACTACAAACAGGGCTATTAATATCATTATTCAAAAGCTGAATTGCACTGCAGTTATAGTATTTAAATTTTTCTAGTTCTAGATTGAATATTTCATATATGTTCTATGTTGAGATGGGTAAAAAATTAACGAAACGATCAATATATTTATATTTTCGTTTATCTTTAATGCATTATTTATGTATAGAACTGACAGAGTGATCAAACCTAGCTGTATTTTTTTCAAGATATGATATGAATATATATTTTGAATGATAATTTGCATATTAAATTTTATCTGTCTGATAATTTACGCTTTGTACTTATTGAGCTCGCTTGAATTCTAACAGCCTCACAGATAAACTTCTTCTAAATACAGAAGGATGGACCCCATTTAAAACATTATACTTTCGAAATTACTGCACATATTACAATGTGATACATGAATTCAGAATTACAGTTGTTGGATGTGTTACCCTCTTGTTACACAGTATGCCTCCCTTCTGCAATTCAATTATTTTCAAACATTTTGTAGCACTTTGTTTGGTCTGTTATTTCGACATAACCCCACAAAAATAAGTCATCGAGACAAAACATTTTTTATATGCTACCAATGTCGAAAACACTGCCAGAACTTAAAGAACGCATTTGTACAGTATTCAGAACCACTGACATAGTGATGTTACAAAATGTTTGGAACGAACTAGATTACAAATTGGACTTTTGCCTTATAACAAGAGGGCCGCACATCGAACATTTGTTACTGGAAAAAAATTGGTATATTTCTTTTCAAATTCTTGTATTACTTATTTTAGTATGTACAGTAATTTCGAAAGCATGATTTTTTTTTAAATCGGGTCCATCATTTGTACTCGCCCTGTATATTCCATTCAAAATTTGATAGAAATAATAATTAAAAAAAAAATTGGAGCTGATACCGTGTACCAAATTTCATCTACGTAGTTGAAATCTCTTTCGAGTTATTGTGTTCACAAACAGACATTACTTCCAAATATGGTGGTGTGAGAAATGGAGATACGTCGAATTTTTCGACGGTTTCAATACCTCTTTCTGTACACTTCATAAACGAGGAAGTAAGAAATGTCGTCACGTTCGAAAGTTTTTAATTCAGCTGATGCCATTCATTCATAATAATTTTCAACTCATGTCATCCCATTTTCTTTTACTTCACCGACATCCTGTAATCTTTTTTTCTTTTCAAGAGTGGTTAAAGTTGGTAACAGCCGCTTGCTGCCACTGTCTTAATGGGAGGGTGACTGACTTTTGAACACTCTCTTGACGAAAAGGATTGGTTAAGGACCGATAAGTGTGCCTTTGCGTAATTCTGGTGAAAAATGTCATTCAGTGGCGTTCTTAAAATGGTTTTTCGCAACACAGCACTTTTTTTGTCCTCTAGTTCAGTGAAGTATGTTTATTCCGGTTATTGATGAATAACACTTTTATGTTGAATTGTAAAGAAATCTTTTCCTCAAAATTCAAAAATTCACTTCTTAGAAGCTGGGTGAAAATTTTAAGAACTAAAGATTGGTTCTTACTTATAGATTACGTTGGTCACTTACTAATTTTCGATTAGTATTCGAACAAATTTTTTAACTTCTTTTTTATTTTTTCGTACATGTAGTACAGAGAAAGTGTAGCAATATTCAAATTATAGAGTTTGACGAATCTCCACATTTCAGATCTCTGAGTTCGAAAAACGCATTTTTGGAAAATGTGTCTGTGTAAAAAAAAAAAAAAAAAAGCAGCTATTTAAGTTGGACTGTTGAAATTTGGAATCATATCTTTACACCAAATTTGCTGTGTTTTATTAAATTTTGAATAAAATCTGTTCAGAGGAAATCCGTCTGCCCGTTCGAATTCTTTTATAAGCTAAATACAAAACGAAGGGAGTTAGGTAGATAAAATTCGGTACACAGAATTAACATCTATTATCTAAATATCTATCGCCAAGTGTTTTTGGCAGGCAACGAGCGTTTTTGTCGCGCCAAGCGTTATGGCGACTTTTGCTACCGGTAGAGGGCGCCAATTAGGTTGCGTTTATTATTTCAGAACCGGTGTCACTAATGTGCTTTCTTCTTGTCCGAACTCGGGTCCATTGAGTCCGTAGCCGTGTAACATAACCGCTAGACAAAAATGTGTTCTCGTGTCTGGAGGTTGTTATTTGGCTTATGAACTTACCGCCACAATGTAAACGCGATGCTCAAAGACGGAATGATTTAAATGTATCAATTTTGATATGGGATTTTATGACTACAAGTGCAGTTTTGTCAGATTTTGTTTTCAGGTGGTTGAGAAAAACATATCTGAAACCCGGGAATCAATGGTCAAATAATTCTCCAAAGATGACACCATTGATTCAGTAAAAGTGCTAAATCCATGCCAAAAATTATTTCGTAACTATCATTCGTTAATGCCATTAAGGCTGTCTTTAGCATGACGAGTTTACTAGCGAGTATGCAAGAATTTTGGGTATACCCCTCCCTCTTGTTTAATTTACAAAAATTGTTCTTGTATGTTTGAATCATTATCAGATTAAATATCACTTCAAGCATCACTACAGGGCCGCGATGACCTGGTGGTAAGGTCTCGGCTTCGGAACCTGTGGGTTTCAGGTTCGAGACTCGATTCCACCGAGGAATCATCGTGTATGGGGGTCTCTTACACGTTAAATCCGACATGCGAAACGTCCTGCCGGTGGTGTGGTGTGGAGAGGGGGGTTCCAGCTCAAGTGTCGTCATCGTCATCTGACCTTGATTCAAAATTACGTGGTCCGTCCCCAAATAGCCATAGTGTTGCTTTACAACGGGACGTTAAAATAACTAAAATAAAAGTAAGTTAAAATTCGTTAGTTAAAATAACTAACGAGCATCATTATCGCCACCCGCAGTGACTTGGTTGTAAGATCTTCGATCTGGAGGATTCCATATTCAAAGCATACCACTGAACAATTTCTGCGTAAGCGCGCTTAATCGGTAAGGGACTAAAACCCCGCGCTCTGCCCGATACCTCCAATATCTGTAATGTAATTGTCCTGGCTCAAGTTTGGTGGAGAGCGATATTAGTTCTAACGTCTTCCTAGACGGCTGATCGTTGTACAAAATTACAGTATCCCTTTAATACTAGTCTTAATTTTATTTCTTAAGGGGATGAAATAAAAGCAATCCCAGTGACTGACCAATATTCGTCTTCGATATGAATTATGTTTAGTTACAGATTTAATGTTCACGAAGGCAAACGTTGTGCTTATATATGAAGGCAAATTGTGTTATTAAGGGACATAGGCAAATTATGATGAAAGATATGCCGTTTCGATTTTATTTCCAAAATGACATTGGTCCAGCCACAACCAACAATCTATGCCTGTTTTATAAATCATCTATACTTATAATAAAGCTCAATGTGTGCGTGTGTGTTGGCGCTCTACAGGCCAGACCGTTGGACCTACAGCTACCAAATTTGGTACACGTATACCTTGCAGGTCGGGAATGTGCACCTCGGAGCCCTTTTTTCGAATTTTTAATTAGAATGTGAATTAATTAAAATTTAAGCGAAATTTCGACGTTTTTCCGCTACAACTTCCGAAAATATGATCGCATAAACATGATTTTTACATCAGTTTAAAGATTAAAAAATTAGCTTTCAAACGGTATCAATTTTTTTAATTTAAAACGTAAGCTTCTATTTTTAACGAATTTTTAAAGAAATATTTTAACCATGTTTTTATCACGTGACTGGATAAAATAAAAGAATGCCGGAAGTTCAAATAAAAAAATTATCATCGCAACGCAACTTTCAGCACGTGACTGGATAAAATAAAATAAATATAAAATGTGATATTTTCTTTAAAAAATAAATGCAAAGCAAAGGTTTCTACAATCGTTTGCAATATCTAAATCATTAACTCAATAAATCTCCTTTATTTACGGTAAACCTGATTGAATTTAGACTGGATATGCATTGAAATCACGACTTAATGGAATGTTTATGTAATCGTTTGCAATATCTGTATCATAAATTTAACTTTTTTTCCCTTTCTCGCTTTCTTTAAAAAACACAATTAATATTTTGGCAACATCATCGAAATTTTTTTTTAATATTTTGGAAGCATAACCGATGGTTAAGACTGACTGATTTATAAAAATAAGAAAAATTATTATTAAAAGGTGTACTTTTATAGCTTTCCGTCCATCATCTTAAAGAAAATATTAATTTCAGGTCAATCAATGCCCGGAGTTACTTCAAGGCTAATGTATATGTGATTTAATTGAAAATTTTAGACCGCTTTACACATGGCGAACCAGCTGGTCGCCAAAGGCGGCTAGTAGTATATAAGTCAAAATCTGTCAAATTTGGATTTGAATCCTCAAGTAGACTCGTGAATCTCGTCAATTCTATATCGCTCTTCAACTTAAATAAAGCCCCGAAAGTTTTGTTTTATCGCAACCTTACTTAAGATGCCCGAATACGTCAAAAACTACGGTTATCAATCACGTTGGCGAATTTTTATTTCTTGTAGTTCAGACTTTCCTCTTTCCAAAACTGTTTATCTTTTCTTGGTAAAGAGAGCCCTGATCGACCATCCAATGTCACATATTTTTCTACCGAAATTTGTCTTCAATTTTCTCAAAACTTTAATTTTCATAAAAATTCTTTACTTTTAACGTAATATCTCAAAAACTAGTTTAAGCATTTACATTGAAATTCCAGCGTGTATTTTAAATAATATGGGCAATGAAAGGAACTAAAAGTTTTATTGATGGTGAAATACTTTTTTATTTATATGTATTTTTAAAAAAATTGTTTATGGAAAAAATGCATATGTGGGTATACTGTTACCCATAACTTCTTTGCATCTCAAAATTTTTCTTAGATTTTTGTTCATTTCATTCTTTCTTATATTCTACAACTTGTGGACAAAGAAAAATAGGATTGCTGCATTATAATTTTGTGTAGAGTGTTAACCGTTTTGGTTAAATTTCATTAAAATTTGTTACAATTTTTCCTATTTCTTAAAATATATTACCAAATAATTTTGCAGAATTTATTATTTTGTATTATAATTAACAATACATCTAAAAACCACAGTTTTAAATAGTTTTTTAAAATCTAATTTTTCAAAATTTTTCCTTCGAACATAGTTGGATACCTTAATTTATATACAGTCTCTTTATACTGAGAATCAATTGTTTTACTGAACATATTCTACTATTTCAGTAGTATATTTGAATGAAAAGAAGTGTTAATAAAATATGTTTGAAAATAAAAATAAGTAAAATTTGTAATTGCGTAATGTTTGCGTAAATTTCGTATTTTCATAAATTTGACTAACAAAAATCTATTCATTTTTGAACATTCTATGTAAATTAGCATATTCAGCTTTCACTAAATTAACATTAATAGGTTAATGAATTTATTTAAATAATTTCTGCCATTTTTCATTCTTTTTTATCCATATCTTGAAAATCATTGCAAAGTCTTTAATTTGAAATACTTTTTAAGAGAAAAAAATTATTTTTCAATTAAATTTTTCTTTGAATGGTATTATTAAGATGTTAACTGGGTATGACGAAATATTTCAATGCAAAACGCTGTAAACTTAAGTTTAAATCAAGATCATAAGTTAAATCAATAAGCAGTTTAAATCAAAATAAGCAACTGGAATAAAACAACCCTTGCATTAACTTAATAAAATGATGCTGCGTTGCATTAGTATCTTGTGCCCACGCATTTTCAGTGCTTACAAAAGTTTTATTCGTCGAAAGATTTTATTTCGTAAGGTTTTTATCGTATTCAGCTACTTATCGGCCAAGATTTTAGTCATAAAAAATAAAGAAACAAATTGATTGCGCAGATTCGAATCATTGTGCAGGCCATTTTGATTGCCTTTCATCTTATTTCCTTTAATCCGTATACTTTCCTGTCAGAACCATTGAAAAAGGATTAGTGCGTACTATAAAATGTTTGCCCTGCTCTCAGAATTCCTTTTGTTATCGTTTCGTATTAACAAACCTATTTGTGGTTCTTCTTAAAGACTGGCTTCTGATCCAGTCTTCCAATGAGTGAGTGACCTAAAAATAATGCAGCTGAATCTACGCGAATGAAATTCTGTTTGATGATGTCTTTAATAAGAATTTTATGGTTCTCCGAAACAATACATATACCTTTTCCATTAAGTTTCTGATGTAATGTAATGTTTTGAAAATGTCTTATTTCGATGTGACTTACTGTTGAGTCTGAATTTTATTAATCTAGTTATTTTGTTTTTAATTTATGCAGTTTTTGATTATTATGATCAACAACTGCAGGGAATGTTGCTGTTATGTTTGCGGAATGTTGCATAATAACCAACTGCAGGAAATGCTGATTATTATGATCCGTACAAGATGCGACAGGATAAATGTTTTTGACAATATTTTTTTAATAACTGCATTCACACACTGGACAAACACAAGACATAAAAACGGCTGTCTGTTTGTCTGTGACAAAAATAACTTAAAAACGCTTTGAGGTATTAGGTTGAAATTTGCTGTATGGTCTTTACACCATATTTGTAGATTTCTGTCAAATTTTATGTAAACTCTGTTCAGAGAAAGTTTTGACCAGCGTCCTGACCTTGGGTAGCTCGTCTTCTGGATGATCTTGCGTCCCGGGTTCGAGTCTCGGTTCGGGCATGGTTATTCTTCACTTTGTGTTCTATCTTTGAGAAGTGTAAAAGCGCCTGTCCCCTCTGAAAAAAAGGAGGTTGTGCGAGCGAACGTGTGAATGTCATCTTCATTTAAGATAAAAATCAGACTTCTGCCCCCGAGTGCTTAGGGTCTGTAACTTCAGAAGCAACTATACCCTCTTTCCGGGAGAGAGGGGGTGCAGCTCAGGTGTCGTCCTTGTCATCTAACCGTGGTTCAAAATTACGAGGTTCGTCCCAAAATAGCCCAAGTATTGCTTTACAACGGGACGTTAATATAACTAAGCTGAACACCCACTTTCCATGGCTCATCATCAGAGGAAATACGTCTTTCCGAATATAATTTAGCACAAAAGCTAGAAATAGAAATTTGGAATTACATCCGTCAAAACATTGACTTTCAGTTTTGTATTTTCATAAGCATGCAAAACCAATAACATATAAACACGATGACTCAAATGCATTGCATTTTTCATTTTATTTTTTTATTAATTGTAGTTTTGTTTAAAATTTCTCTTTCAATCATTTGAAATTTTGAAAAATATTTTTTAAGCATATTTTTCATTGATTTAACTACTGGATTTATAAGTCGTACGTTGTTAAAATATACGTTGTTATTAAATAAATTTTTCTGCACATTTTATCCCCGCTTTATAATTAAGAGTAAACTTTTAATTAAAAGTTGACGAATCAAACTAGAAGCACTGTCATAATACCATGTATTAACCTACCTGTTCTTTAAATGTTTTTGTTCTTGTAATTGTACTCTATCAAATGTCCTGTTTAAGTTTACTGGTTCCTTTATATTTCTATTTAAGATGTATTGTTTTTTGTAACAAACCAATATTACTTTATAGCATAAGCTTTCAACAATAGAAATGCATCTTTACCAGTTCAACGAGTCATTCAAAAAAGTTTTGAAGGTTCTTATTTTTTGTTGTTCGTGTACTTTACCAGTCGTTCGCAGACTACTTATTAATGAAGCAATTAAGATATGCTTTGTTTTCTAGAATTCTCAAGCCTCAGTGGCCACGACATGAAAGAGCCGCATAATGCCAGTCAGCAATTCTTTTGTAATTAAGATCCTGGCTTAGCGAACTAATTATGATATTGCCTTGCATGCAAATAGCCAAATTATCGTTTGTTGGATACTTATACATTTATGATAGTTGCAGTGATACATTGTAACTGTCAGACAAGAGAAAATGCAAAAAGGATCGTTTTCAGGAACAGTGCTGGATTTCTATATAAGTTGCACTTTATAAGTTCTTTATGCCCTTCCCCCCCAAAAAAAAATTGCGGGTGACTAAGTCTCATATTTTCTAAATATTCTACCTAACTGAACTTATTAAAAACAGTAGCTTAAGATCTCATCAAATCAATATCCAGCACTATTCATGAATTTTTTTAATTTAAAAAAAAAAAGCTTTGGGAAGGAATTCTGAATAGTTCTTTAAAAATTTGTACAGAGTAATCTCCCCAAAACTTTCACCCATACTCTCTTAATAAACTTACGTGGCATTGGCGTATAATAATTAAAAAATATTAACTTTTGACTCGGATTTAGCATTTTTACTGAATTTATCTTGTCATCCTTATTATTAAGTATTTGAAGAATTTATTCATTTGCATTCATGTGTGAATGTAATTTTTAACTACATCCTTGTAATAAAAAAAAAACACTTAACGAAAACTGTATGCGCCTTGAGTTAAAGTTATACTCTGCAAAAACTGTTTTGCAATGTAATATACATAGGAATGTCGTGAATAATGTTGAATATGTAATTGGTAAGAATTTTCTTGCACTAAAACTGTTTTAAAATATTATAAAAACTAGAGACTCAACTCTTCACTGTATTTTATATGGTCTCCTCTACCCCAACATGTTGAACACAACACATATTGGAGTTGTGGAGACCAACATCAACAACAATGAACATGTATTCCAATTAAAAAAATCGCTGGGACACATATAACCTGTCTCAAAAATTGACCCTATTGTTAATTTTTGTTTTTATTTTAGAAAAATATGGCTATTTATACTTTATTTGACCATTAGAGCCCTTAATTGTCTTAATTTTGTAAAAAGGAGGGGACTGGTATAGAAAGGTTTAAAATGTAGCAATTCATCAAAATGCAAATGTCAGCGACTGAAAGATTTTTTATGTTTCTTACATGGGATTTTATTTTTTTATTTATGTCATATGTAGGATTAGATTTCACGGGTAAAGCGTCCCAAGCAGTAATCTTTTTTTCTGACGTGAAGTTAATTCTTGATGTGCGATCCAGACGCTAGTTATCGCGGGCATTAAATGTTTTTACAAGACCCAAAGCGATATTAAATTCGCTCTCATTAGCGTATCATATGAAACACGTCCTTAATAACCTTCCAACGTGTGAGTAACTCATTAATCGAGCCGGTCCAATCTTGAAGAAAGCTTTTATTGTTCTTTCAAACGCTTCCGCGTTTTAATGATGTCGGTATTTTAAGTAATCGTTGTTTATGCCTATACAGAGAGAAGTCCTGCGACTACCTTTTAAAGGAAGATTTTTCAGAGGAGAAAGGAGAAACTGTTTCTCGACAGTCCTTTTTTAAAAAAAGATTGAAGATTGGGGACATCTTTTATTTGTAAATATTTCTCAAATAATATTTTTACACAAAATCTGTTCTTTATCGTATCTTTTCACTGTTTCGTATGTTAACAACTGTGCGAAGAGAAAATATTGTAATTATCGAAAAATCTTAAACTATGATTATTTTGATTGTTGTCGTGTCTATAAAGATGCACAGTGCAAATAAAGAATATATTCCACCAAAAGTCTTGGTGACGAGATCTGCTAGTTCTGAATCCCGATGCCCATGGAGGATCTCAATGGGTAGTGCTCAAAGGAGGAAGAGGGAGCGGATAATGTCTTGACAGCTAAAAACATGTTTTGGAGTCAGTTGGGATTAAGGACGGTGCTCGCTAGGATTTAATGCCATTTGGTGATATCTTCATACCCGTGAAATGTCCAGTACGTACCGAGCTATTGTAGAGGAGAGGTTTCTTGGGCAGTCTAGGTCAGGAAAATTATTTTGATTAATCTTTATGCTTCGAACTTCTCCAAGTATGGGCTGAAGAGTCAGCCGGAGTGGTATTCACAAAACTTTCACGTATACTTTCTAATATAAACTTGTCATGCCAAAGAACTATTTGTATGACATTGTCGTAAAATGGTTATGAAATATTAACCTTTTACCTGAATGCAGCATGTTTTACTGAAACTATGGTGAATCTATCCTTGGCAAATGTTTTGGCTATTAAAAAATATCCAAATGGCGGCCAAAAGTATCCAAAATCCGAATTTGGGTTTTAAACTCATTTTTCTCGACCGATTGAAAAAAATAATTGATAGAAAACTCTACTTAAAAATCAACGTTGTGGTTCGTCGAAATCTAAAGTTCAAATCTTTTGACGATTGTTATATTTTTTCTGTACTTTGTGTACGAGAAAGTGAAAGAAAAAAAAAACTATCTTTGAAAGTATACGTCTGTTTCTAGACAAGATAATTTAAAAACAAAACGAATTATATATATAAAATTACTATAGATTTACAATTTAAACCATATCGTAGATTTTCAGTTATCGAATTTTCAGTTCGCATCTAAAATTCAATTGTTAACGGAAACCATCTTTTTTCCTACCATCCTTTCATGATAACCTAAATGAATGCAATGATTTAAATAAGTAGTTTAAATCTTATACATGATTTTTATCTCCAAAATTGCAGTGCTCTATCAAATTTTTCAAAATTCAGCAAATTTTAGCATAAAGATTATTTCTAATTTAATAAGGAAAATGTTATCTACGAATACGTTAATGGCTAATCAGATTATGATAGCATGATTACCAGATGGCGTCACTGTATAGACCGACTGTGATTAAAAACTTATTAGGATTATCGGAAATATGAAGGAAAAGGCTGCGGTCATAAAAATATTTTAATAAAATCCCACAATTTGGTTCCCATAAAGAAGTTTAGGTATAAACAGATGAATGTAAGTCCTAGAGGGCTGTACGATTTCGTACTGAAGGTTGATTAGCAATGTGTTCCCAGCAAATACATATAACGCTATATAATAATATATATTTAACGAAATAAATTTACAAAATATGCTTACATTATTGAAAAGTAATCAATCTTTACTAAAGTTCGCTGCGAATCCATCAATTATTATTTATTGCCTCGGAATCCCTAATTTTCTTGTTATGGTGCTGGAGATACTGTTCCATAATCCCGAACGTGCCCGTATCTTTTCGTGCAACGAAGCTAAACACGAAATACTTCTTATTGGAAGTATACAAGAAAGCAAGGAGAAAACATGCAGCATCATTGTTTCTGCTAGGAAGAAGGTTTCCGTATTTTTAAATTTAATGTTTGATGCATTTTACGATTGCCCATTCCATCTTCTATCGTTAACAGCATTGTATGGAGCTTACTTTCAACTCTCCGCCGTTTTTTGTATATTTCTCCCTCTCTTGGCTTATTTTCGGCTAAAGATGCCAACAAACGCCGGTTAGCGCTA
This sequence comes from Argiope trifasciata, assembly GCA_026543055.1. Lineage (NCBI taxonomy): Eukaryota > Metazoa > Arthropoda > Arachnida > Araneae > Araneidae > Argiope > Argiope trifasciata. Next base: position 1,162,645 of record JAPMOQ010041167.1, on the reverse strand, counting down.
ACGGAGACAAAAAAAGATAACTGTCACGCATACCTGGCATTGTTGTTGCAAAGTAAGTGACCCACTTCGGGCTCCATCTAGTAATATCATCCTTTTATCAGGTACCTGAATCGAAAACGATTAATATTCCCATCATCGTTTGTTTAGCTTCGTTTTTTTTAAATGGTCGCTCTAATAGCCGCGAACTTCCATTCAATCAGCCCACTGATAGGGGGAAACTCGTTGATTGAAGAGGAACTTGACGTGACGTCCTCTTGAGAAAATATCGTTTGGGACCCGCGGACCGTGATGCGTATCTCGTGAATTTTATAACACTTGTCCGTGTTGGCTTAACCTCGTTTCTTTTATATTTCTAATGTAAATATTGGCAGGTTTATGTGTGTAATACAGGATGTTTATGCCATCAATTATTTTTTTATTTACCATTCTTTCAACAGTTATTGTTTGGAGAAATTTACAAAGCATTTAAAGAATCATCAAGTAGTGTTTAAATAATGCGGCTAATTTAAACATTAATGAAGCCAAAATAAATCCCTATTTATTTGTTGTTAAGATGCTTAATTTGTTTCCCATCAAGAAATATCTTCGTTTTCTAAACTAATTTCGGTTTTTTTTTTTTAATCTATCCTGTTATATATTGAAGAATTCTTATCATGAGAACATAACATTTTATGATATTTTTAGATGTCATGGTTGGTTGGCTGATTTTACTGGCGCAAGAGCCATACTGCGCCAGACATATGTTAGATCAACGGGATCATGGTAAATAAAATATTAAAATACAAGTCGTGACTTATATAAATAAAAATGTCTAAAATCATGGAAAACAAGCGCAAAACATGTGTAACAATGGAATAAATTTACAGCAAAGATTAAAAGGTGTAAATGAAGAACACAAGGTCATACAATAAACTTAAGTTTTAAAATCAACATATAACTACGAAGTAGATAATTTTAAAATCTCAGGTTGAAAAGAAGATCTATATTTATTTATATTAGGTTGGAATTATAATATGGGAGTATCTTTTCTCCCGTTTACATGTAGTACTTGGTACAGGTGGAATTGGAGGACTAGTATCTTCAGATGTGTCCTCTAAGTTTTCGGACATATTATATTCCAGTGTATCACCGTCCGATGCACTAGAACACATTTCTGCATCTGTATCAGATGCCTGGGGCAATGGATTTTCCCGAAGGGAGGACATCTAGTGTTTTAGATTCAGAATCGGCAGAACGTACTACGATTGGAGAGTTTTTAATCTTATATGCACCTGCTACACCATTCCTCCTGTTACACCATTAGATGTCATGACAGTTCATAAAGTCTTTATTAGAAATTTTTTAAAAAATTTCAAGTTATATATAAAGGGTCACTTTCCAAATTTTGTGTAATCATGGAGATTGAGATCTGCCATGAGAATGTTCTTTCATTACAAAAGATATTTTATTTATTAATTTACTATTTATTCATTTTTTAAAAAATAAACGATTTATTCAAAAAAAATAATTTCATAATCGTTTTATTTATTATTTTACTGACATCATTTTTTATACATAGCTTGAAAATGATTCTCTGTTTCGTTGTACAGTTTGTTGGTTAATCCATTACTGTTGCTATTCGTGGCCGCGATATATTTTTTATTTTTGAAATTTTCATTTTTTTTCTCTCCCTCTCTTTCTTTCTGTTTGATGGCTTTATGCGCCTCTGTGGTTGAAATGAATGTCTTTATGTTGATGTTTTCATGCTGCCTCTAGAAAAAAGCTATTTACGAAATGGCGTTTCTTTCTGGACTCATTTTTTTCCAACGAATTTTATTCCCATCTGAATATGGAAAAGATAGGTAAAAAGTTTTTTCCCCCCGTTTCTTTATTTTTTTGAGCAGATCGAAAACACTCGTCTTGAATGTTGGTTGAAGTTTTTTTGGCGGTAGCCATTTTACTGTGTTTTCCACACTTTTCATTTTAAAATGGAATGGAAAGTTTTCTTTATTACTGTAAAACATTAAATGGAAGAGTAAGGGGTGTATTGCACGAACCTAAACCTCTTCATGTTTTCTCCCCCTCTGCCCCCCTTTACTTTTTTGTGTAACTTCTCAAGTCTTGCAATATCATCAATGTGTAGTCGATGCATGGTTTTAAATAATTTATTCTTCCATATATTCCAATTCCATTATTAATCAGTTTGAAAAGCATCAAGTACCCATCATATTTAAAACAATAAATAAAAGTCTTGATTCATTCAAAGTTACACATTCACTTAAGTTACTATAAAGATCTTTTAGTTCTACATACGGACCCAATTTTTTAATGGTGACAATTTAGGCGATTTCATATTCACAGGCTAACTACTGATGTCTGTTGATATTTAACTGCAAACAATTTTCCGGAAGCCATGATGGCCTGGTGGTAAGATCTCAACTTTAATATTGTGGTGATATCTTAATAAGCCAGTAATAGCCACTGGGCGTTGATGATCGTAATCATAAGGTCGTCTGTTCGATCCTTGGGGGAATTCAACCTCCACATTGGCGCGACATCACAATACAAATCGCCTAAGTATCAAAAAACTCCAAGTTTAAGGCTGTTTCTATCGTTTACCATAGAGGATGTGGAGCTGAAGCAAATTAAATATGACAGAGTCACTAGTTGCCTTTCCATTGTTAATCATGGAAAAAGTGATTCGTTATAGTTATCATGTTCATCAATATAGTTATATCATATAGTTATCAATTCATATAGTTATCATCTCCCCCCATTTAAAAAACCCCTCGTGTACCTCAAAATCTAAATACAGTACACTTCCAAATACTCGGTCTAAAGTGATGGAAGAGAAGGCCGGATTAAAAAAAAGTCTGAGTTCTGTAAACTCATTTCTTTGCTCACCAATGTCAGAAGGCAAAGTTTTTATACCGAAACTCATTATTATAATATGTATTTCTTCTTTTTTTTTTTTATTGAGTTCTAGACACTCCATTTATCTCAAGTCGTACAGAATGTGAATCACAAAAGCCGTTGCCAGTAACGTGTCGAGTTATAATTGAAGGCTCTTTGGAAGTAGATTGTAGTTCGAGGACCCTGAAAAAAACTTTTGATGTTTTTATGTCTTTTAATTTCATCACAAAGAAGCAGGCATGTTTATGTACTAGTGGAGAGCCGCGAGCACACACACACAGAACGACAGATAGACAGAGGAATGAGTGAAAGCTCTCGAATATTTTATCTCTGGTCTTATATACTATATCTTGATAAGGGAAATATTTGTTTATAGTGCTTATAGACTATTAAGTTTCTCATAGGATTCCTGCACTTATGAATCTCAAAGCAAGGGGAACACAGGGCTTTTTTAGAAAACTATTTGTTTAGGTCAGCAACTTTTTATCAATCACTCGTTGCGTGGAATACGCTGACATACATTTTTACAAAGCTTCTTTTGAATTAATTTAGTAGATAACGTGGAGTTGGATCAGGAAATAAGAGAATATTTTAAGAATGAAGTTTACTATGGGCTAAATTAAGATAAAAGTTTAGAAATTAAATCGATTTAAATTAGATATTAAAATATCATTACCATTTATATATACTGTGATGCACGTTTCAGGAATTTTAGATATAAAGCAATTTAAAGGATACACAAAATCCATATTTAATCGATACACAACTCTGTCCACATTTTAACCTAAATCCTATAATACCAAACTTAAATATTGGAAACATAAACAAAACAGTAACGTTAATCGTAGGTCTAAAGAAAAATTGGATCAAAATGATTTTATTTTTCACTTATGAACGATATACAAATACGAAAAGGTAATCCTAAGATATCAAAACAGTTTTTTGCAAAACAAGGCCGGATATTCGAGAATGTATTGTATATGCTTTTTTGCCTATTAAATGCGTTATCATTTTCAAATTTAGTCTTTACAGATATTTCGGTGTGTATCTCGTGGACATAAAGTGGCATCATTGTCATCGTTAGTCCAAGTGAAATTTAGTTACATCTAATTAGATAATTTTACTTGTACTTTACCACCTGAAAATTTATTAAAATGCTGAAATCGAAGCGTCTCACTTGTTATTGAGCATATTCAAATAAGTCTGGTTCTTCCGTGTCGCATAAACTACCAACCATCAAATAAACCGATGAAGCGTATACAACATTGAAACACCCCCTGTTCCCATTCCATTTTTCCAATCAGGAAGATCGGCTTAATTGCCCTTCCAAATGCTCTCTGCAAATAGACGATAATGGCACGCACACATCACAGTATGGCCCACTTACCAAACAATAGCTTCAACACCATTCATGACGCATCTGCATAAGCACTGCGTCAAAACACTTGTCACTTCCATACACTGTAACAAATCCAACGAAAGCGAAAAAAGACAAAAAAGAAACAGAAATCGGCTTTCCAAGCCTGGGACGGGAAGCCATCAACCCACGAGCATGAATCCTTAATGTTCTTCGGTTCACGTCGCAATTTGCTACTCAGTTATTAAAAATGAATTATGGCCGGGCAGAAGATGCTGCATCGTCGGCGACGCGTAGAGAAGTCGGTCCTCTGCGATAGAGAGGAAGATTCCCTCTCTTACTGCCGAGTCTGACCTGGCAGGCACGGGTTCAAGGCTTTCAGGGGAAGTTCGCATCCCTAATTTCTCGGAGAGAGAATTGGGGTGCCACTTGTTACGATGTGTCCTGGAGGGTTCAGCGTCGTCCCATGCCCGCGTTTGTCTCTCGCTGTTTTCGAGGAATTTTCGTTTGGGTTGTATACGAAAATTTTCTCATTAAATCCTTGTAGAAATAATTGGAATTTCGTCTGGCGTGTGTTGAGGAAAATGCGTTCAGGTGCAAACTCTGTTGTGCCTCGTTAAATCAAACCTGTATCGTTTGTTTGGTCGTTTTATAATCGGGAGGTTGAGGCTAAAATTTGATTGCTTTTTAATGTGAATGTACCATAGTAGAGTATCGGTTATCCGAACTAAACAGAACCGGGAAACGGCGTATGAGAGTTTTATTACATGATTTTTGAGAACATTATTTATCTTCTCACCAAGACTGCAATGATTTTGAGTATTAATTTGTGTTTTACATGAAACAGAAAACAAAATAAGGAGCATATCCGCATCGAAAGATTTGATGGTCTTGAAAATGGTCAAGGAGCAACTTCTATAAAATGAATTTAAGAATATTACACACGCACACAAAAAAAAGATTTTTCCGCTTGAGAAATTAGCAGTTGGTTTATTTTTTTATTTTCAAAAAATTTTAAACAATATGTAATTACATATGGTATAGTTTTGTTCAGTTCTGCCATTCTTAATGATCAGTGTTTAACAGGCATAAAAAACTGCATTGAGTCTGTTATTGGGATATTTTTTTTAATAAATGTAGTTTGGGTAACAAACCTACTATATTTATATATTTAATTGGTTATCATAAAGTCCGACAGGCTTTACTATTTTTATTTTCTGGTTATGAAGCAAAGAAAGAGAAGTGTATGCAATCGTCAAAAACTTTGACCTCGAGATTCTGATAATATTCGTCCTTCCGCTAGTGTGGTGTGGAAAGGAAGGTGAAAGCTCAGGTGTCATCTGACCGCGGCTCAAAATTTTACACGAGGTCAAAATAGCCCTAGTATTGCTTTAAAACGGGACGTTAATATAACTAAATTAAAATAAAATCTAATGAATCTTTACATTTCAGATCTCTTTGAGTACAGGAGAAAAAGACTTTTTTTTTTTTTTTTGATACAGGAGAAAAAGGCATTTTTTCGAATTTTGTCTCTCTGTCTTTGAACACAATAATGCAAATACTCATTAAACTAGAAGAGTAAAATTTCACGCGTAGTCCTAAAGCCAGATTTGTAAATTTCTATCAAACTTTGAACCAAGTTTATTGAGGGGAAATCTGTTTATCCTTCTATGTAGATGGGATTACCAAAAGCAGACAGTTAGTTGAACCAGATTTGAAACATTTGTTCGTCAAAGCGTTGCTCATCACAGAAGCGCAGGTCTGTGTTAAATTTTGGGCAAAATCCATTTAAGAAACGACCTACTGTCTTATCATATATTAATAAACATGTAAAATCATAATTAGTTTGAGTTTTATTAATAAGTTTATTATTGTCATTAATTATTATGCCAAGGTATTTGAAATGATCGAATGTATTACCGTTAACACGCTGATCTGGTCTCTATACTCGTTCTTTTTATTTATTATTTTAGTTTCTTTTATTTTGAAATTTATCGCATCGTAATTACTGTTATAAATACACTCCTCTCTTTACTGTAGACCCCCCCCCCACATCTCTTCCTTTTAAGGAATTGACTTGAAACAAATGCTTTTTCTGAATCTGGTCTCAGAAAAGGATGGTGAGCTTTATTCACTCAAATGAAGTTATTTTAAAATTACAGTTCTATAATTATTATGTAGGATGGATAGGACGTCCTGGCCTTGGGGTAGCGCCTTTTCCCCGTGATCTAGGCATTCCTGGTTAGAGTCCTGTTCGGGCATGGTTACTCCCTATCCTGTCTTCCCTCTTGTGAGAAGCCCCCTGTAAAAAGGGGTTGTGTAATCGAATCTGCGAGTGTCATTTTCATATGAGCTAGAAGTGTCAGACTTTTGCCCTCAAGTGCTCAGGGGTCCTTACCCTCAGAAGCCATTGCACCCCTTTGTCCCAGATCGCTTTCTCTTGGTTTGAATTAGTATTCAATCCAAGGGGAATAAGCAACAACATATATTGAGTGCAGTTGTTATTTCATTACTTGAAAAGCGGCAAAAATTCGGGATTGGGGTGTGGGATACTTCCGAAAAAAGTAATTCGCTTGAAAATTATTCTTATTTTCATGTAAGTCATTTTGAATTACGACGCTAAAATTAAAAATCTGGTGTGTAATAACTTTTTAAGGTATTGTTTTTCTGTCCATCATTCGCTAATATTACGCCTTGATTTTAATTACTTTCTCTAATAAAAAGTATAGTAATTATTAAAAAATTCGAGCTGAAATGTTGTCGAATCTGCACATTTTAAACATACCTGGGTTCAAAAAACACATTGTTGGAAAATATATGTATAAGGAGAAAACTCAAAGATGCTTTGTTCTAAGTGGTTGATTAAGATTTTGAGTAAATTAAGTTCAGAGCATGTCCGCCTGTCCGAATATAAATTATCACTATAACTTCAAAACGAAGAGAGCTAAGATTCGTACGTATATTTAACAACTGTCATGTAGATACCTGCCAAATCTAACTGTTGGTTGATTATCTCTCGGTTTGTACTTTTAGAAACATGCAAACGTGGTTACTCAAAAACACAACGACTTAATTTTCGTATTTGATTATGTTATTTTAAATGTAGTTTTATGTCAAATTTCGGTTGGTTTTAATCGGTTGAGAAAACGCGTCTGAAACCCAAATTCGATTTTTGGATACATACCAGAGAATAATTGCCAAAACTTTCCCCAAGGATGACACGATAGATTCAGTAAAACTGATAAATTCACACCAAAGGTTAATATTTCATAACCATTGTACACCATGGTTATGAAATAACCATGCCATGCAAATCATTCACTGGGATAACATCTTTGTTAGAGAGTATGCGAGAAAATTTTAAGAAGACCACTCCCTTTGGTTTTATTTATATTTGGATTAAATCTTATATTAAAATTCGTATTGTTCAGAAATTCAATATGGATATATAAAGTGTTTTTATCTTCTTAATCTTAAACTGTCCCAAAATCTCATGTACTTTTTCGTACACCCTGCCATATGAAAGTCCTCTCAAGCGATTTTCAAACTTCTCTTCGTTTATTTTTTTATTTGGTGAGCAGCCAGGCAAGTTAATGGTGGTGATTTCTGATCCCTTGGTCCTTTTCCAAACGTTTTCGTGACAAATTATATGCTTGTTTTGTTTCCAGAAGTATCTTTGGCACTCTCCTTCAGAAAATTTTGAGTCGGCGCTGGTTGCCAGTAAAACTTTTATGACAAGCTAGATTAAAGGTCTGTAAACTTTAACCGTCGTCTCCATGGATACCGCATCCTAAACCGTTTGACGATGCTCATCCTCCATTGTAAAAGATATATTTCTTTTTATCCCTTTTCATTTCTTGGAATACATCTTCTACTGCTTGGTAATAATTTCGTTGAAGCTCTGCGTTATAATTTCAAAAACAGAATAAAATATGATAGCAGATCTTTATTTGGCGAGTCACATGGCTGTGCTTTGGATTGTACTATTGTAACAGGGTTGTACTATTCTCAATTTCCCAACCACCCATTTCCTTTTTTTTTTTTTTTTTTGTCGTGGTACATTTTTAACGATTTCAAAATTTAGTAACGCACACACACACACAAAAAGATGAGTTTAAAAATTGTTTATTTACCTATAATACATTGCGTAAAGCAGTTCATGATAATAATTTTGAATGCAAAATAAAATAATATCATATGTACTACAACTTTATGAAGAGATTCATAAAGTATTCTAATAACTATACTTTTAATGAGAAATTTGAGTTTTATGTTTTTGTTATAATTTCTTTTATATTAGGTCTTAAAAATGACAATGTTACTCTATTCTACATTTAATAGTCTCGATATATTTTTTTTATTTTTATGTTGGCGTAACAATAAAAAACAAACTTTACTCGCAATAAAAAAAAAATATCATAATTTTTGCTATATGCATTTCTTAAATTTGGTGGCTTACGAAAATGTCGTGGCACAGTAGTTGAGAATCACTGTCTCACTCCATCATGAAAGAAACTATGAAGTTTGTCTTAAATATGGCATTAGAGGTCAAATGTTTGTCTTGATAGAAGAATAATGTACCCATTCAGCTTTGTTCGCGTCACATGATTTCAATTCGGATTCAAGATTAATAAGTAATGGCCTTCGTATAGGTTTCAAGCAGAATGTCATTGTAACAAATCAAACTATCGGAATTTTGTATTGGACATTTGAATGCGTGCAAAAGCACTTAATTTTGGATATTATTGAATTCAGCATGTTTTCAGATACTAGGGAATCACAAGAATTTTCAATAACCGGAATTAGTTGCCAAGACCATCTGCGTCATATGATATCATACGAGCTATGAGTGAAATCTTAATGATAGGATAGATAAATAGTCAAAAATTAGATATTTTTAGCTAATTCATTTGTGTTTATGTAGTCATCTGGTAACCGAAAAGTTATAAACCAAACCCTCACCCACTTTTTTATATAATTATATTCACTTTTAATCAAGAGGTAATTGATTTAAAGGGAAGATAAGAAATTGATTATTTAAAGAAATAATTTTATCCATTTGGTTTGAAAATTCTATTTGGCTGTTTTGTCATTTCAAATGTATTACCATGGGAATTATCTTACAAACTATGACCTGATTTAATTGATGAATCACGACTTTGTTGGTCTTATTCCAAATCTGTAATGTACAATGCATCTTTAATGACCTATTGATTCACTAGGAATCTTGATTGTGTTTAAATTCAACTAATTTCCTTATGCGTGACGATGTTATTTTTTTTATTCCCTTCAAAAAAAGTATTTTAAGTTCCAAATTTTAACAGAATTAAAGCAGTGTTATTTTAATAGACTTACGCTTGTCCTGTTTATCTTTTAAATTTTTTAGTGTCTTTAACGGTAATGTAATGTCACTTTGATTCATCATGTCAACTGTGCATAGGATAAGTGTAATATAGACTAATTGATAGCATAAAATAAATAAAATGAAAAGTCTTTTTGTTCAATTTCTGCTATTAGTTCACACTATTCTTATATCTATTTATGTATCTTGTTCAAGTTTTCAATCGTTAATAAAATACTTTTTATTCATCCACTCAAGTTCAAATACATTTTTTAAGCTTACAATGGGTGACACTCGATGTTAACGCAATTTTTTTCATATATTAATTCATTAATTAAATTTTAATAATTTTTAATGCTTTAAATAGAGTTTTGCTGTTGATAGCTGCCTTTGGATTTCAATTTTCACTTACAAGCTGTTAAAACTCTATTTAAAGCGTTAAAAATGAATTAAATTTAATTAATGAATTAATATTTGAAAAAAAAAACAGTATTAACATCTAGTGTCATCCACTACAGGTTTTTTAAAAAATGTATTTAACTCGAGTAAGTGAATAAATAATATTTTTATTAACACTCGAAGTTTTGAACAAGATATATAAATAAATAAATGTAGGGAGAGTGTGAACTAATAGTAGGAATTGAAAAAATACGAAAAAGAATCTTGGAAAATATTCTCTTACTTTCATAGCAATTCTGGGTTATGAATAATAACTCATATTCCGTCCGAGTTTCGGTCGCATCAATTCCAGAAGTGTGTGTGTTTAAAAAGAGAAAAAAATATTGCATAAGATTTTGCTTAAGCAATTTCTTTTTTTCAACATTAATGAATTTTTTTTCTTCTGTAGCATTTTCTAAACATAACTTTAGAATGAATTTTTAAATGAAGAGAAAGAATGCACTTTTCTCTTCATTTTACTCGGCTATTAAATTTCCTCTTCCATTTTTAAACCAAGAGAAACGAAACCGCTCTTAAAATCCAGCTTTACTGCCCACTCTAAAAGTCACCACTCTCCCTTGATTACTGTGTGAAATGAAAAGATGCTGCAGAAAGTAAGAAGAAGAAAATTAAGTGGAAACTGGAAATCTGCTGGAAGGAAGGCGGTTGTTTGTGCGCGGATATAAAGCAGAGAAACTGGTACTGGAACCGAATTATTATTCCTGGTATGTCCGCGGGCTAACCTGCGTGGTAATGCACTTTGCTTTTGCAGCAGATTTTTACGCTTTGCTGGGTATGGACAAATGTAGCAAAATCTCGAAGCGTTTCTGATTTATTGATGGATACAATCGGTGCGATTTTGTTTTGTGGATGTCATTTCAACTCGATTGATTTTTGTTTTCCCCTTCAAGAATCTTTTGTTGATCGGAATTCGTGGTTAAATTCTGACGGAAACTTAACATTGATGTTACTGCTTATTTATCATCACACAATTAACATTTTTCTTTTATCATCTGAGAACATGATTATGTTTTAGCGTGAGGTTTCTTTTTGATGCTTTAAAATGCATAGGCAACAAATTGGTGATTTATCGTTCTTGAGGTATCAGTTTTTCGCTTTTAGGGTTATTAGAATATAATGCAAAAGGTTGTCATGTTTGACAATTTATCGCCAACTAAAGTTACATTTTGGCGCGAATGTCCGACATGTACACGATTCTCCTGTCTTCTAAGAATACCTGAGAAGTTTTGGAGCTCGACTGATAGATGAAAGGGGGAAAAAAAAAACATAGTTTTTTTAAATATCGACGCATACGTAAACTGATAGTCTCGTGATTATTTCAAATCGATTTAAACTGGTTAATGACTGAAATTAATTAAGACAAATAGTATCTTAAAAATAATTTTGCTCTCACACAACTTGAAATTTATGATCGTAGATTTTTTTTTTTTTGATGTGCAATTCGATTTTGAAAAAATTATGGCTATCCTTGTCTGATTTTAATTAGTTATCAAAGTTAATTCAAATAGCATTTTAAGTGTATTATTTTCATTGCATCGCCATTTGGTATTTTTTTTAAACAAGGTAATATTGGCAGATGGACATATTATTTTTCAGTTGCCGCAATACAAAAATCATTTAAAACATTATACTGAACAGACAATCGGCCATAGAGCAACAAAATTTAACTTGTAATTTTTGATCGCAGTTGTTTATTTAAAAAGCAATTGAATAATCCATTTTAATAAATTTTTGGTTAAAAAATTAATCAAAATTTTAACTCTTTTTTAGTAGACTCGGAACTTATTGACTATAGCCATTTTTGCAGCAGTTAAAAAAAATAAACGTTTCAGCTATATTAATTTTACATCGTGCAATTTTCATTCTAATTTTAATACTGTTTTAAATAATATTTTAAAATATATTTAATAACAATATTTTCATTGTTTCAGTTGCTAAATCTGTACTTATTAAATAATTTTCTCTATTTGTGTGTGTGCATATATTCGATACCATTGTTGTTTAATCAAAATGAAGTTTCAAAAATATATACGATTAAATCTAATACAGTGTATCTCTATATCTTGTGCTAAAGATTCGAATCGCCTATTTCTAACGAGTGAAATTTTATGTCTAAAGATATACATACCACTATGCTGTGAATTCATCCATTAATGTAGAGCCATGTGATCTGATGGTAAAGTCTCATCTTTGGACCGAAAGGTTTCAAGCTCGAGTTTGCAATCCGCCATGGAACCATTGTATAAGCGGGCCTGATGCATATTAAATCCATCCTGGTGAAATGTCTTTTCACTGATGTTGAGTGAAAGTTTGGAGAGGGGGTGCCAACTCAAGTGGCATCCTCGACGTCTGATTCCGGTTTAAAATTATAAAGCATCACCCAAAAGATCCCAAGTGTCGCTGTAAAAGGGACGTTAATAAACCGACTTGAACTAAACATTTATGCATGCTATCCAGATGAAGCCTAATTATTGTAAAACGTTATTATTATTGCCATATTTCCATCATTTAGCATGTTTTCCGAGAGAATATATATAGCATTACATTTACTTGATAAATATGGCGCATCATCTAGCACGTTCAACTTATTCCCACTTATGTGATGTGGAATAGATTTCAAAATTAAAATGACCTTACGCAAATGACGTAAAACATATGATCATGAACTGCTGCCATTCATTCAAATTAGTATCTGCCACTAATTCATGGATCCTCCTTCCTTTATATAGTGAAACACGTTTTGACAGCTAGGTGTTATGATTACATGTTTGTATTAATTGAATTTGTAATAACAGTTTGTATTTTGAAGCTTTCTGTGGTTTTATTTCCCTTATTGTAACGTTATCCTGTCCTATTCACAAAAAGCGGTATTTCCAGACAGCCGCTCACGACCTGTTAACGCTCTCCATTGTTAAACACCGCCAGATTTCGAGATGCGGGATCTCTCTCCTTTTCGCTGTCTGTTTCGTATCTGGACATTAGACCACATGTGAAGTTTATTGTGGAGAAGAAAGCTACCGCATCTTCAAAGGAAAGGAGTGTCCAACATCTGGATGTAGGGTGGTCCCTTTGTGAAGGAATATCATTAACACATGTTCCAGAGCGGTCAATTGCTAGGACGTGCCATTGGTGGTCAGTCCTATGCCACAAAAGACTGATGCCACAATTAAGTGAAACTTTTGCTGGTCGTTTGACCGATTGGCGACATGGACGAATGAAGATTAAGAAAGGGGAGTTTGGAAGGAGACTTATTGGATTGCGGACTGCATATTTTTTATTCCCCAATTTCGAGTAGTTGTTCTGGCTAGTACTCTATTAATTTATAGCGTTTTTCTCCTTATTCATGGAAAAATCTGTCCATGAACTTTTTTGACTATAAACTTTCATCTGTTGTGTAAATAGCAAATATTTAATCTAGATTCGAACAAATTGTTCGCATGCGTGCATGGCTGTAAGTATTGTCTGAAAATCTACTCTTTTAATTGATCGGTCAGGATAAAGTCATTACAGTAAACTTTCTTATATAGAGAAAGTATATTCCCTCTTACAAATTCGAAGCATTTCCCCCGTATTCGAATTCGAACTGTATTCCCACTTATAAATTTGTTTGTGTTCTTTTTATGAAAAAAGTTTGAAAAAAAAAGAGTTAGAAATGATTTGTTTAGAATTCATGTAGCTCTGTTATCAGTTTAAATTCTGTTTTCGTTCGAAATTTTAAAAAAAATACATTTAGTCAGATAAAAAGTCCTTTCCATTAAGTGTTTTTCATTTCTTCCTTTGTTGCTCCATTCTGTTGTTTAAAAATTTAAAAAAAATACTTTTATAATGTTCTTTAAAACATTATCCGTAAAAAGAAAAAAAAAATCTCGGATAACAATAGAAAAGTTATTCCTTTTTTTGGGGATAAAAAAAAAAGTTCGTTTCCTCATTTCTGGGAATGAGCGTTGATAATTTTTTTGCGGATTTCGGGAAAAGTAATTTTCTATTATCTCTCCTCATAAAAAAAAAAAGCGTAAATAATGATTTTGTTGTAAATTTGCATATATTTTCGCCTTATTTCAAAAAATACTTATCATCTCGGAGTTCCAGCTCTAGAAGAAGCGATATACATTTTTTTTTTTCTGTTTAAATGGCTTGTGTAATGATGCATGCAGGATTTTAGTATTCGTTAAAGATATTATTTTTATTTGCATAAAGTTAACTTCAGTTATAATGGTGCATCATTAATTTTGAGTATTCATAAAAAAAAATTCAACTTCAAAAGAACCCATTGTGTCGTTTCACAGGAAAGGAACATTCATCAAAGTCATTGAGTACCATTACATGGTGTTTGACTCATTAGAAATGAAATTATTTTCTACAGCTCATTCTTAAAATAAAAATAATAAATTATCGTAAATGTTAAAACAAATATCCTGTTCAATGTCAGCCTGTTCATTTTTCACTCATGCAATTCCTACTAATTAGTTCACACTCTCCCTATATTTATTTATAAATATATCTTTTTCAAATTTTCGATCATCTGTAAAATACTTTTTATTCATCCACGCAAGTTCAAATACATTTTTTTTTAACTTGCAGTGGATGACACTTCATTTTAGTACGGGTTTTTTTTTTTCCAAACATTAATTAATTCATAAAATTTAGTTCATTTTTAATACTTTAAATAGAGTTTTAGCAGTTTATAATGAAAACAGAAATCAACAGGCAGTAGCTCAATCGGTAAAATGCAAAAATTCCAGTATTTTTCTCGTGAAGGTGAAGAATGCGAATTCAATTCTTGCCAAAATCAATCATTTTTTCATAATAATTTTTTTGATAGTTATTTAATAAAAAGTAACTAAAATAAAAATTTTCTTTGTTGATCTCAGTAGGAATTGAATGTTAATTTTTTTCTGTGTTACTTGTTTTTATATCATTAAAAATACTTTCTATAGTTTCCTTCTCTAATTTTAATAAATTTTCAAATTTGATAACCTTTAAACATGTTTTTCTTTGATATATATCATTGTTTTGTTTACTGTCTTTATAATCGTGCAAAATTGTTAAATACATGGTATGTAAAAAAGAGCCAACGAGGCAGAATAAAAGGCGCCAACTGACTTACAATTATAACTTATTAGGAATTGACCTAAGTAGAAATTGAATTTTTTAAAAAATTATATTACTTGTTCCCTTTTAATCACAATAAAGGATCTGGTTACCTCATAAATGGTTTGCCCGTATGTCATGCTTGCATCGATTTATCGAGTTTTGATAGTTGTAAGCAAAAAAATAAACCCTTAATTACGATTATAATTCAGTATTAAAATTACTTCTAATTCATAGATAAGTCGACTGTTCAATGGATTTCCATTTGAATCAAAATACGAAAAAATGGAAAGTGTCCTCTTATTACATAGTAAAGGAAATGAAACAGTTAAGTGGTTTAAAAAATGAGGTTTTGAAATTCTGTATAGAAAATAAATCATTTTACAAAATTTCCATATTGTAGCACCTACTAATTGCTTTGTTTACTTTACCAACCGTGGTGTGTTTTCCCACCACATTACCACACCAATTTATTCATCGGCTATTACAGCAGAATTTATTAAATCCATCCCTTGACCCATATCCGGATTAGGTATCTTCGGATCTATCCTGATTATCAGGACGATAACTTTATTCGTCATAAGAAATATACTTTTTGAAATCGTCAATGTTGCGACTTTATTAAAGTTAATACCACTGTCTCTGAAACAGTTAAGAACTTTAACTCTTCCTGTTTTAGTACTGTCACCAACCTAGCGGTGTCTGCATTTAAATGTCTCCGGTTGCATTCGAGGTAAGATACTAATGTGCAAAATGAGAAATGGTGTTTGTGAATGTAGGTGTTTTGTTTTTTGTTCATTTTTTTTATTTTACGTGACATCCGTCCTTTTAATATGTCGTAAAATTCTTTCTTTAATCCTTTATTTACCGAATTATTTTATCATCAAATTTATTTTTGAACCATTTGTACATTTTGGTACAGAATCTACCCAGAAGTAAGAAGATGAAAAAAAAAACTTTTTAATTAATTTAAATAATAATATTAATAACAGATTTATAACGTTATTTTTTGTTGACATTTACTGCTTTGAATTGGAAATACGTTCTTCGTGTTCCTTCAAAAATTGTTAGAAAAAATAGTAATGTTGTGAAGTTTATCTTGTCGATACTGCTGCGCTCAGTGGTGGCGGAATGGTCGGCTGTATGCAAGAAGAAGTAATGTTGTGAAGATATTCGCCGGATTTAAACGGTAATTTAAAGTACCGTCTGTCAGTAAAGGGTCAAATTAAGTGGGAATCTGTTCATTCACTTATTTTGACAATTCACATGGTAAATAAGTAAAAATTAAAGTTGAATTAAAGGTTTTAAAATCTATAAGTTAACAATGTTTGCAGGCATCGGCAAAATTTGAAATCTGGCATTTTGTAGAATGTCCAATCATTTTTAGATAATACACAAAATGATTAATACTTCATACATTTCCTAGGCATTCTGTTTAATACTAAACTTCAAAGTATGAAACACGACGTTTGTTATTTTTTATAGGATCTAATTCTTGAAGAATTTTATAAGAATTATTACTTACTAAAATAATATCTATATTTCTACAGGTTGCGTGTTTTTAAATAAAAGCCTTGACATTAACGTTTCCAGATTTCCCCCTAATTTACTTCGTGTAGAATGTTTAAATATTTACATATTTGCCTAAAAATGTTAAAGCATTCTATACAATGCCTGTTTTATTCATTACTTGCAGTATATATGATTTTCTTTAATCTTTTCGCCGTCCTTTCCTGTCTACGAAAATTTCTGTTTTTTTGCCACATTAGAATAAACAAAAATAAAAAATAAATCAAGTAAACATTAATAAAACGTTTTAAATTTTTAAAAGTTTTAAAATGTAGAAGAATGATTGAAGCGCAGTTACGACCGCTCTGCAGAAGTTTCATTTGAACGCGCTAGATGCGCTACCATCGACGAAGAGGTTAATAGAAATGATCTTTCTTTTCCGAAGATATTATTACCTAGCATGCCATACCAAACCACATTATTAGAAAAATATAATTGGTTAATTTATTGCATTATCTTTTGTTATATGTTAATTTCTGGATTACATATGAATTATAACAATGCGTATTTAACACGCCTATATCATATTTGTAACTATCATTTAAAAGAAAACTATTCCTCATTTGTTCTATGTGTAGAATGTTTCTACAGGGAATATCGGTATTGGAAATAAATTTTCTTCGAAGTATTTCTACTAAATATACAGTGACGAATTTGTATATTTTGCGGCCTTAGGTAGTAAACATTATATAGCCCTTTTAGTAGGATGGTCAATTTAGTTCCATATTTTAGCACCATTTTAAAATGCTTATGACTTATTTCATGTAAATATTTTTATTGAATTTGCGAGTATTAAAATATGTGTTTAACTTTATAAGTTAATTCATTGTAGCTTTAATAACTTAAATTATTACGTGAGAATATGATGTTGTTTTTGCTTGAGGTTTTGAAGCCTCTAAGTGCGTGGGTAACAAATTGGCAATTTTTGCTTTTGAGATATATCCATTTTTTGCTTTTAGAGTTATTAGAAAATAATGCAGAAAGTTGTCACATTTGGGTGAATTTATCGCCAACTGAAGTTATAATTTGATTTTCAAATTATTCATTATCTGAAATGCCTTAATTTAAGTTATTAACCAGTTTAAACCGGCTTGGAAAAAATCATGAGACTATCAGATTACGTATGCGTCAATATTTAGAAAACCGTTCCCCCCTCCCCCTTCTCAAAATCGGTCGAGCTCCCTAACTTTGATTGTCAGCTATAAAAATTGAAAATGAAAGTTTTAAAAAATTATCATTATATATATATAGTTAGAGGAATTGGGGGGGGGGATAGAAATCGATGGATAAGTCTCGTGACTGTTTCAAACCGGTTGATGACAAATTAATTACAATAAATAACGATTTAAAAAATTAATGATGTTCTCACATGATAAGTTGGAATTTGCGATCGTATATTTCATTTTTATTTGAAAATTTGTTTTTATTTATATATTATGACTCATGGTTTGCCGGTATTCTCGCTCCGGCTTATGTTTCAGTGATATTATTTTAAACTGAGAAAAAATATCGAATTTCACAGCTGCTGCTACAATATCCTTGCGAGTTTCGCAATACGACAATTCTTCTTATTGTTTATTTATGGCTATAACTGTTATCTCTATAGAAACCATGGCATGAAACCAAGCCATACATACGATGAGTCACTTTCAACTTATTGCTTTCGTATGTACTTGTGATCCTGCAATTAAATCTTCTATTTTATTTGACTACCTTAAATTTGCTGATATTCAAATGCAGTTCATTTTAAATTGCAAACGATTCAAATAATATTAGATTTTATTTTAAAATGAAAAAAAAAAAAAATATTATTAGAAAATTGGAATGCATTTTTAGGTCTTTTCATATAACCAGATAGAACCAATCATGATAATTGTTTTAAATCAGATAAATCTCAGTTTAATATTATTATTATTTGGGCGTTCTACAGGCCAGACCGGTGGACCTACAGCTACCAAATTTGGTACATGTATACCTTGGAGGTCGGGAATGTGCACCTCGGAGCCCTTTTTTCGAATTTTTAATTACAATTTGAATTAATTAAAATTTAAGCGAAATTTCGACTTTTTTCCGCTATAACTTCCGAAATTATTATCGGACAAACAGGATTTTAACATCAATTTAAAGATAAAAAAAATTAGCTTTCTAATGGTATCAGTGTTTTAATGTGTATAACTCAAGCTTCTATTTTTAACGAATTTTTAAAGAAATATTTTAACCATGTTTTTTTAGCACGTGACTGGATAAAATAAAACAATGCCGGAAGTTCAAATGAAAAAACAACTATCATCGTAAATCAAATCTAAAGAAATACAACTTTCAGCACGTGACCGGATAAAATAACATAAATATAAAATGTGATATCTTCTATAAAAATAAATGCAAGGCAAAGGATTCTAAGAAATCGTTTGCAATATTTATATCATTAATTCCATAAATTATCTTTATTTACAGTAAACCTGATTGAATTTAGACAGGATATGCATTGAAATCCCGACTTAATGGCATATTTCAATAATCGTTTGCAATATCTGTATTATTAATTCAATAATTTTTTCCCTTTTTCGCTTTTTTAAAAAACATATTTAACATTTTGGCAACATCACCGAAATTTTTTTTTTTTTTAATATTTTGGAAGCATAATTGATAAATTATTAGAGCATTAAATTCAAAAAGTTTTTCTGAATAAAGTTACCGACTCTTTAACTACTAATAACTGAATCTTTTAACTTAAACTATTTCTTAAATTTTGGCTAAAAAATATATGATTTAATTGGAAATTTTAGAACGCATTACTCATGGCGAACCAGCTGGTCGCCAAAGGCGGCTAGTTTAAAAATAAAACTCATGCTTAAAAATTTTGATATCATTTATGTATTGTTCTTGAACTTTTATGACGACTTTTAATGAATTCTAAGAACGATTATATATTCTTATTCAGTTTCTACTCAGAAATTTTAACGTGCATAATTAGCATGACCTATTCCTATTTATACGAAGACCCGTCAAAACGGCGAGTTTATCAATTTCAAAGGTTATAATATTTTATGTATCATGTATACAATGATGGATGTGTTTACGTTCATTTTTGCATTATTCATATGAAATCATATTGATTGATCCAAAGTGTTCAGCATCTGTTATAATATGACCTTTTTTATTTTGATTATGATTCAGTTTAGAACTAAAAGCTCTAATTCGATGTCCTATAAAAGCAACTGCAACCTGTTTTCTTGTTGTTGTTTTTAATTTGTAATTAATGAATTATTATATTAAATGTTGTTTTTGTTAAATTATACTCTTTTATTTACACAAACTAACCCAGTAGTTACAATTGAATCCATGATGATCAGACCCCATCAATGTGACGGTTGTGGCAAAACTAGGTATATACACTGAAGTGACAAAAGTCATGGGATGACTGTTAATATCGTGTCGGTCCTCCTTTTGCCCGACGAAGTGCAACAACTCGACGTGTCATGGAGTCCACAAGTCGTTGAAAGTCCTCTGCAGGAATATTTAGCCATGCTGTCTGTATAGACGTCAATAATTGTGAAAGTGTGGATGGTGCAGGAGTTTGGGCACGAACGGACCTTTCGATGATCTCCCATAAATGCTCGATGGGATTCATATCGGGCGATCTAGGTGGCCAGAACATGCGCTGGAATTGTCCGGAATGTTCTTCAAACCAATCGCGAACAGTTCTGGCCCGGTGACATGGCGCATTGTCATCCATAAAAATCCCATCGTTGTGTGGGTACGTGAAGTCCATGAATGGCTGCAAGTGATCTGCAAGCAGCTGAACATAACCATTTCCAGTCAATGATCGGTTCAGTTGCACCAGATGACCGAGTCCATGCCATGTAAAAACAGCCCACACCATTATGCAGCCACCACCAGCTTGAACAGTGCCTTGCTGACAGTTTGGGTCCATGGCTTCGTGGGGTCTGCGCCACACTCGAACTCTACCATCAGCTCGTAACAACTGAAATCGTGACTCATCTGACCACGCCACGGTTTTCCACTGGTCTAAGAGCCAGTCGATATTTTCACGAGCCCATGAGAGTCGCTGCAGGCGATGTCGTGCTGTCAGTAAAGGCACTCGAGTCGGTCTTCTGCTGTCATAGCCCAAGGAAGACAAATTTCGCCGTACAGTCCTATCGGACACGTCCCTCGTACGTCCCACATTGATTCCTGCAGTTATTTGACGAAGTGTTGCGTGTCTATTAACATTGACCATTTTACGTCGGTCGTTAAGTGCAGGTGGTCGCCCACTGCGCTGTCCCTGATGGGATGGGATGCCTGAAATTTCATACTCTCGGCACACCCTTGATACTGTGGATCTCGGAATGTTGAATTCACTAACGATATCCGCAATGGAATGATCCATGCGTCTAGCTCCAATTAACATTCCACGTTCAGTCTGTTAATTCTCGTCGTGCCGCCATAAATCACGAAAAACCTGTTCACATGAATAACTTGAACACAAATGAAAGCTCTGGAAAACGAACTGCGCATTTATACTTTTTCGCTGCGATACTACTGCCATCTGTATATTTGCATATTGCTATCCCATGACTTTTGTCACTTCAGTGTATTTAACTCGTCCAGTGCCACTACCCACACCTGATATCAGGACCCTCTATCTAATTAGATGACTCCTTCTTTGCTATCTTTTAACTGTGGTAGACAAGATGTCATCTGATAACATAGATGGTTTGGTCCTAGAAAAGAACGCAATCTACGAGTTATCTCGTGATTGGCAGTCGACGTGTTCGGTAGTTTGATTGTTAACAGTACAAAGTCAAATCGTGCTCTTGTGTAATAAAATCCAATGCTAATTATATATTTATCTTAAGAAACTTATGTCAATTTTTTTTATATAGTAGTCACCTTTGGCAACCATCTGGTTCACCTGAAATGATTATAATAATATAAAAAATTAAAATATCATAAATTAAAGAAATATTAATTTCTGATCAATAATTTAGACTCCGTATCCATCATTCCGCCAAATTGTCTCACATTAAATCCGTGTTATTTAAATTGTCTCACTTAAGTTTTGCTTATTGTGAGCATAAACCTTTCTAATGAAGACAGACGCTATTAAAAACATAAATATCCAATTCATCTATCTTTTAAATTTCGCGATATTGTAACTTCATTTTTTATACGCATCTTAATCTACACACACATTAAACGAAATCTTCTTTAATCTCATGATATCTCAATCGTTAATCTTAAAATATTTGATAAAATAATATAAGAAGGTTGAATTTCTATGCAACAATGTAATATGTTGTTGGAAATTAGGAAAAAGAAATATCTTTTTCAAGAAAAATCGCCCACATTCAACAACAACAACAAAAAAAAAATTTAAAATTTAAAACGGTGTAAAATTTATTTTAGTACAATTATATTTTCGGAAATTATTGCTTAAAAACGTCAAATTTCAGCTTTTAATTGAACAAAATTCTTATTAAAATTTCAAACAGAAAAATATCTCCCAAGAGCTCTTTGCTACCATCCATATATATTTGTGTCATATTTGGTTGTTCTAGGCCAAACGGTCTCGCCTATAGAACACTAATATACTCATGCACACTCATCTTTATAAATATTAGAGGCTACTTACTAATCTGACGTGGTGTCGACCTTACTCGTATCCAGCAAAGAGTGTACAAAAAGTCAATAGAAAATTATTTACGAATTTCAATAACTTTGTATATGATTTTGAATTATATTTTATATTCATTATATATAGCATAATTTAGGGCATAGACATGTATTTGGCATTAAAATGTGTTTCTTAAATAAACTTTTACTGCTTCAGTGCATATTGGCTTAAGTTGACTGTCCTTTGGTCTGATATCTGCTTAATTATTGAGAATCTACTACAAATTTTAATAAGTTCACCGTAAGTAATTGCTTTGGAATCAGCTGCCCCCATTATAACCTAGCATTTCATTGATCTTCTAATATTCGTTTCATATACGTGATTGGTGAGAAACCCGAAAACAAACCATTTGCAACATAAAATCTCTGAGATTGCGTTGCAGACTTAGCTAATAATCCATTGAGATGTCCGGATTATCATCTACCCCAAAACAAAAGGACTGCACGCGAAGCTAGTAAATAATTCAATACTGTTCTATCATAATGGTATCTTAATGGTACGGTATGTTGATGAATATCTTAAATATCGATACTCTGCCGATATCGTATCGATCTAACCTTAATTAAGCACGCGTGTGTTCGTCGAATGAAATTCGATTCAGTATGATTGTAGAATAATTTATTGCATTATGATGTCATCGTTAAGTGGCTTGATCTTAGCTATATCGGTATTGAGAGATAAAGTATAAGAATAATGATTTAGGCAATGTTTTTTAACATGATAATGTTTATTGATTGTCATACTATCTATAAATTACGGCATGTGCTATGAAGAAAATTGTTCAATTGAATATAGATCTACTAATTTTTGCATGTGATTATTTTTTCAGTTTCAGACCCTATGAAAGGGTATTTCAAAGTTTAAATTAGATCTGTAATTGAAGTGGACCTATTTTAACATTTTTCTTCGATGACTTCGGAGGATGATAATGCATGAATATCATTCAATTCCTACTATAGGTTCTCACTGTCACTTGTAGTGGATGGCACTGGATGTAAATACGATTTCTTTTCAAATATTAATTCATTCATTGAATTTAATAAATTTTTAATACTTTAAACAGAGTTTTAGCAGTTTTTAATGAAAATTGAAATCAATAGGCAGTAGCTCGATCAGTAAAATGCAAGGATTTCAGTATTTTTCACGTAAAGTTGAAGAATGCAAGTTCAGCTCTTGCGAAAATCAATAATTAATATTTTGATAATAATAAAATGTTTTGATAGTAAAATGTTTTTATACTTAATAATTTTTTGATAATTATTTAATAAAAAGTAACTAAAATATATATAAAAAAAAAATCTTTGTTGACCTAAGTGGGATTGGATTGTTAATTTTTTTTTCTATATTACTTGTTTTTATATTATTTAAAAACATTTCCTACAGTTTTTGTCTAATTTTAATAAATTTACAAATTTAATAACTTTTAAATATGTTTTTCATTGATACATATAATTTTTTATTTACTGTCTTTATAATCGCACGCAGTGCAAAATTGTTAAATACATGGTGAGTGAAAAAGAGCCAACGGGGCAGAATAAAAGACGCCAACTGGCCTACAATTATAACTTATTATGCCAAACATATGGTATCAAAATGTATAGATTGTAGCACATACACAGCATGCATAACGAAGCTATGAATAGAAATGTGTCCTGAGCCAAATTAACTTGAAATATTTGTAGTTAATCGAATTGAAAAAAGCGAATTTTATGTTCTGGAAAGCTTTTTCAATTCCATTAAATATATAAACAAAAAATATGTACAAAAAAGGGGAAATGCAAAACTGTTAGAGGTTTTGTGCCAACTAAATATAAATATATACGCAACGAAATTTCCTACTTTTTCATTTCATTTTATGACCAATCAGAAGCTGAACAGAAATTAATAAGCTAAATATCAAGGAAGAGATTGTATTAAGAACTAACATAGACAAACGGAATTTAATGTCCGGATTTTACATTATAAATTTAGATTTATATACATGTTTCAAATTTTCTGCGAAATCCTTCGAAGGGAAGTATGTTCCTCTCGACATTAATATGTTTGAAAACATGACTACAAATATACAATGTGCTATCTAAGTGATTTAAGCATATGATTTTAATCACCGGAGTTGAGGATCCGTGTCAAACTTTGGGTCTGGTCCAACTCCTTGTTGATTGTCTGTCGGACCTTATATTCACGTGCGGATGATCTTGATAACTACAATAATATAACTATCTAGATAATTATTTTTATAACACTAGAAAACAGAGACTTAGTGTATACCTATATTGCCCCAAAGCAGTCAAAATGACTACATTGTGAAAGAATGTATAAATAAATTTGTTTAAAATTAATTTTTAATATTTCTTATACTATTTACAGTCATATAGCAAATTATTAGTAAGTATTAGCAATTTAAAAAAATTACTTCATTTGGAACAAAAAATAATTAATTCATTATTTGTACATTTTAAGCAAATATAAGTTGAAATCTTTTTATGTGTACATCTTCCGCAAACATACTTTTGACATTTTTCACATATATTATTTGTTTTGTTTTTGTTGCAAAGTCGTACTTGACAAAATATTCGTTTTTTAGAATATGTTGTATTTGATGTTTGTGGGTCCTCATTTTGTGATGACTTTTTCTGTCTTGCAAAAATTCGAATAACAAGTAACGAACAAGTGACGGTAATCAAAAAATATATAAACTGTTATACGAAATCGGAGCCGATCTTATTTCATATAATCAGATTGGTTCCGATTTCATATAAGAAATTTACTCAATTCAATAATAAGTCATTTGATTATTTAACATTTAACCAAGTAGTCAAAATGACTGCTTTTAGGCAATATTGGTATAACACATATATTACGGAAATGAAAGAGGGGGAGGTAACTGCAATGATTAATAAACGTATTTATATGTTGTACAAAAAGTTACAAAATTCTAAGAAGCTGTGTCATTATATGCACAGTTATTTTTCTAACTGAAATCGAAAAGCAGTCAAAATGACTGTCTTTGACAATCTAGTGTTAATATATGATTTTTATACCATAATTGTAAATATATGGCCAATGCTGAACGACACAAACTCATAAATAGTTGATCTTAGCACCCAAATTGTCTCTCTTATATTAAGATCTAATCGGTAAAATCAAAAATATATAATAAATATTATTACTTCTGTACACTGCTTTACGAAGCTAGACACAAAATGTGCCACCCAATGAAAGTATACGAAGGAGTTAAGTGGAGAATGTTTCAGATTTTGCAGTTATGAGTCATAATACTGCCCATACTGCATTAAATTTAGTTCTAACTCTATTTACTCGTCCATTACATTCTCTGCTTCCTTTGAGAATTAATTCACTCACTCACTTTGAAAAACCATCCATGTGAAGAGGTCCCTTTTTCTTAGTTTTGTTTACCACGGCGCGTCCTTTATTTACTTGAAAGACGACGGGAAAGCACCAATTTCGCCTAGGGGGATGATGGAAAGAATTGCCACCGCTGCGGGACAATGGCTCTGGAAGCGGTCCCATTGCGTGTCCACTTATCTCATGTCCGCCACCAAGCGAATGCGAAATGATGCGTTGACAAGGCACTCTTTCGCGACGCTTCTTTGAGCCCAAATGGGTTGTTGGTCTTTTTCGCTGCTTTGAGGATTCGCCCGAAAAACCAGAAAAGCGTTACTGAACACTTGATGATGGCTTTGGCTCCTTGATTGCCTCGCTTTACTTCAGGAGAGAAAGTAGTTACATGCGCACCCCTTTGTGGTACCTACCCACCTGCTTATAGGTGTTCGTTTGGACTACACCAGACGAAAATTAAATGCTTGTGTTACGGAATTTTCTCTGTGCCTCTTGACAGTTGATGGATATTTTTAAGGGAGCTTTGTGAGTCATCCTACCCTGCTGGAATCTTGAGTAAATTTGCTTCTTATCGTTGTCTAGACATTTTAAATAATGGTAAGTATCTTCTGTTTGTTGCAGCACTTAACAATGTTTTTATCTTTATTGCTTCAGTCAAACTTGAATGACTAAGGCATCGTTCTAAATTCTTCAAGTTCATTAGATTTCCGGTTTACAACTGAAATTTGTTATGGTGCGAACATCATTCTCTCCGTTTTTGTATCTCAATCCATTTGTTTAATATCTTTGCTTGTACTTTAACCAAACATGATTAGCTACATTACTGATATGTAACACATTGAGCCACGCGTGATTAGTTACATACTAGGAGATTATTTTAACTCTGCTAATTTCGAAGCCAAAGGTTTCATTTGGTTTTAATGTGTCATTGTTATCACTCCTTTGTTTATAAGAGTGGATTAATAAAAGATTAATCTCTATACATGCCCTGCAACAGCTTCAGAAATTTGTTGGAAATGATGAAATTAGTTTTAAAAAAAAACAGCTAAAATACCAAAACCGTTGAAAATACCCTCCTTTTAATGGCTGTCTTTTGTAAATATCTGACAAATTTGGAATTAGTGGATCAACAAAATCACATTGTGTTTTTAAGTAAAATTTATTCACTTATATGTTTTGTTAATACTAAATATCTCTTAAATAATTTTGAATAATGTTTTAATTAATTAAGAGTTTCTGAAAATATATATTCTTTAACAATTTGTGGATATTCGTTGTATATAATACATCTGTTGTCAGAAGTACTGCGGATAACTGAAAGACGGAATGTTGGAAGATATGTTTCTGTATTAGAGATCAGAAGAAGATTTAAATTAAGAAATCGAATAAAGAGTATTTAAATTAGGTAGTAATTAATTCATTTGTTAAAATATACAGCCTAAAGATTTTTTTTCCCCTTCAATACTTTAATTTCTGGGGGTAGTGTTGAT
This sequence comes from Argiope trifasciata, assembly GCA_026543055.1. Lineage (NCBI taxonomy): Eukaryota > Metazoa > Arthropoda > Arachnida > Araneae > Araneidae > Argiope > Argiope trifasciata. Next base: position 1,135,409 of record JAPMOQ010041167.1, on the reverse strand, counting down.
ATTCTTTTCTTCTATCTGAAATCTCAAGTTTTATTATCTTTAAATTCTATTTTTCAAATTGATTATAAGGGTGTATAAAGAGGAATTATGAAGCTTATCTTATCTCGCATTATTCTTAATTCCTTCGAGAAATAAATAATGATATAAGCTGTTGAAAATCTTAGTGGCTTGATTCAAAATTCTTCATATAGAAAAAGAGAGAGTAATCGTGTAGTCAATTTCGTCTCACATTGCTTACGTCACACTCTAGAGGTCTTATATGTAGATGTCATTTCGCATCTTTTCGGAATTTTGCCATTGTTATTCGTAACAAACGATATAATAGAGTAAAACAAATTTATTTATTTTTTATTTTGATGATGATGTCTTGTCTGTGCTTCCACGGAAAGGGGGTACTGTAACTTCTGAGGGTAAAGACCCCTGAGCACCCAGAGGGCAGAAGTCTGACTTCTATCTCAAATGAAGGTGACACACGCATTCGCTTGCACAACCCCTTTTTACAGGGGGGCACATTCATACATCTCCCTGAAGAACAACCATGCCCAAACCCGGGACACGCTACCCCTATGTCAGGACGCGACTTTTATTTTGATAGATAATCCTAATAAAAAAAAAATTCGTAATGCAGTTTTGAACCTTACTTGATCTGAAAGAATTTTGTAGCACTTGAATTTTTCATCGCTGATTGTTCTTGCGAACAAATCCCCATGATAAACTGTGGAATTTTACAGTAATATCAAAAATTATCTAAATGAATATAGCTTATTTAATCGTAGTTGAATGTGCAATTATTGTATATATGGTTTCAATTAATAGTTGGTTTTTTTTTTTTTAATTTGAACAAATATATGAAGACAAATATATTTTAGAACTAGTATATTTCCTGTTGATTTGTGTTGTACCCCTTATTAACAAAACTTAATTAATAATATGCTTGGTTTGTTTGTAATTTTTTAAAAATTCATTTAAAATAATTAGAACATATGTGGCAAAAAGTAAATAATATTTTATTTTATGAATGAAAATATTTAAAATTCTTGTTCAGAATTAATTTTGCTGAAAAAAAAGTTTTAACTCTTGGAATATTTATTGTAATATGTAAATGGCACCTGCCGAATTTGTCCTAATTAGCTTCTATCAGCAATAAAAAGCATGAAACATTCCCAATCACATTAAGTAGTCCAAAATCATCATTTGCTGCTCTTAAGAAATATATTAAAATTTAAGTTTCTAAATTTAAAAAAATTCTTCAAAATTTTCTTATTGTAAGTCAGATATTGCAGATTTTGTGTTTCACTCCTTATTTCTGTCGTTATTGCAGTGCAAGTGTTTATGTAAAATTTGAAAGTCGAGTTGTTACCGGATTTTTTTCCTTCCTTGAGTGGGGGGTCCTGATTCTATATTAAGTCTTGCAATGCTCAGAACAACTGGTATTTAATAATAAGTAAACTTTTAAATTAACGAATATTTGAAAAAATACATTATTATAGGTTATATGTATAATATTTTTTTTTTTTTCCTGTTACAATAACTAGTTACAACATTCCCTTCAAACACCTTCTATTTCATGATAACATCCTCTACTGACATACTTTCTACCTCGCTGACAAAGATTGCTAGTTTTATTTATGTTGCAATAAATAATTTAGCATGTTGTATATATTTATAATATACTGAAATCATTAGAATGCATAATGCACTTTTCCACTAATTGTTGCAATTTCTTATTAGCATAATATTAAAATAATTAATTAATTAGTTAACTCGGAATTAAAAAAATTGTAAAATTCAACATTTAAAATGATTTCGTTAATTAAATGCTTGTACATTATGTCCTCATTGATCATAAGTTTTTTCTCATTTTTTTTTTTTTTTTTTTGTTTTATATCGTACATAACTGTTTATATAAAAGGATTATCGTACGACTGTGTTATTCAAAGTGCTGTACAATATATCATTGTTAAATTACTTAATTATTGAAATTACTATTTCTAATTACCGTTGTATTATTTGTGAAAACAGTTAAAAATAAATCTCTTCTGCTATTTTTGATTGAAAAGTTTTTTTATATAAATATATATATATACTAAACTTGTAGTTGGATGACACTGGATATTAATACAGTTCTTTTTTCAAATATTAATTCATTTATAAAATTTACTTAATGTTTAATACCCTAAATTAAGTTTTAGCAGTCTGTAATGAAAATTAAAATCAATAGACAGCAGCTCAATTTTTAAAATGCTAGGCGAAGGCGAAGAAGTTCAATTCTTACGAAAATCAATCATTTTTTGATATTTAATAATTTTTTTGATAATTATTTAATAAAAAGCAATTAAAATAAAAAAAATTCTTTGACCTATGTGGAAATTGGATATAAAAAAATATTATTTATTGGGGTTTTTTTTTTTTAACTTTTTGTCATTTGTGAATTTAACAGATTCCTCTATATATAAGTGTATTATTTTATTAAGCACTTATCCAACATTGTATTGATCGTCATATTTGTGTATTTTGAAGCTTATAGCCTTTCATATGCAATTTTAAAATTTATGTATCGATAACTAATGATTGTATGTACTTAAAATAATAAGGTAACACAAATGGCCTATTTCTCTGGCACTGGCCCAATTTCACCAGTTCTTATTTAATATGAAAGCTTATTGCCTTTAAAAATATCGTCAATTGTCGCTTATTATCCATCACTCACCATTTTCAAAGGAAGCTTCAAAACATGGTATCGCCGTATTCTCGCAGAGTATTTTGTATCATTTTTACATCATGCACAAGGCAATGTTTTGATAGTGGATCGAAAACTAACCTTCTCCTCGTAAATGATGCCAAATAGCCAAAATGTCGCCATCGTAATGCCAAAAATGTTTTATTTAAATTTTAAATCTGTGTACCAAATTTTATCTATGTCACCTTTTATATTTTGAGGTAATCGAAAATTGTGTGTGTGTGCGTGCGTGTGTGTGTGTGAGTAACGTAAGAATTCGTCAAATTATCATGTTGAAATTTTTTAATGTAAGTTTACAATACTTACTCTTTATAAGTTTAGTATACTAAAGAATCAAAATTAATGATTTCTTACTCATTATACGAATTTTTCGAACATTATCAAAATGTGAACCTTTCCAACTAATAAGTTTGATTGACGTTGTTAAATTGTCCGTTGTGGATCTGAAATGATAGCTTTGTCTGCTTTGCATGTCAAATATAAATAAATAACGATTGTGGCAAATAAAACTCAAGATTTTTACACAAGGAGAAATAACACTTGCACTTTCTTTTTTTTTGAAAATCGGTTTCTCTGTTTATCAGCGTCTGGCTGGTGGTGTGACTATTATTTCTATCGCCTTCATGAAGCAGGATATGTGGAAATCAAGTTTTGATTTTCTTCTCACATGCGGCTGTTTTTTTCCAATTGTTCTTGCGCGTGCCTCTTGCAAAATAACATTCATCATCGCTATTGTGGAAATTACCGGATTTAGCTTTTGACTCACTGACTGAATGTAGTGACACAATCGAGAAGTAAGTCCGAAATTGTAATGTCGTGGTTTAAGACAGCATTACTCCGGTAATAATGTGTCTGAAAATGAATACTCAATTGAGTCTCCTTCCATGAAAATTTCTGTATGTGTGTTTTGGCCTTTACAGGTCAAACCATTTTACCAACAGTTACGGAATTCGGTACTTATATATCAAGGACAGTGCAAATTTGAACCTCATCATAATTGTTTTAAAATTTTAATTAATTAAAAATTGAATTTTGCCGTTTTTATGAGATAATTTCCGAAATGCGCAAAAATTTTGCGCCGTTTCATTTTTTTAAATGATTCTGATTTTAAAAAATATTCGTAAGATAATCAAAATAACTTGGTCTCATATGGATTTCTGAATGTGTCAATCTCAAAGCAGTGGAAACTTAGGAATCTTTAAAAAAAAAAACCCATTTATTTAGGTCAGCAACTTTTATCAATCACTTTCAGGGTGGGAATCACTGATCAAGCATTTTTACAAAGCTTCTGTTGAATTAATTAAGTAGATAACGCGGAATTAGATCAGAAAATAAAAGAATATTTTTGGAATAAAGTTGCTCTGGGGTGAATGAAGATAAATCTTTCGACCTTAATTTGGATATATATATATATATAGCAGGAATACTAATTTTTAGTATCAATTTAAATTGTAAAATCCTTAAGTTTAGATTTTATTATTTTTAAACACTGATTTACGTATGTTTCACAACAGCATTATTTTCAACATTATGAATGAAACCGAAAGCGTTTCATTGAATATTTCATCCTTTGATTTTCTTGCTTTGTTGTAAATGAAATTGCAAACTAGCTTTGTTGTAAACTAATGCTGCAATTCACTAGAGCGATAAAGAAGGGTAGGTAGTTACAATACCGCTTCATAAAGTTAAAGATGAAACGGTTATAATAATGCTATAGCAAATTGGTAAATAAATATGATAAAAGTCCACATATACTAGAATATGTGATGTTCATATGTATGAAATATATATGTAAATTATTGTCTTATTTTAATAAATAATACGATTTTAATATCTGAGGATTGGATGCAACTATGGACGTGAAGTTTTATACGAAGGATTTAATTGAAATTAAATGTAACCAATATCCCCGGTGAACCAGTTGATCGCCTAAAGCGCTTTGTTGTAAATAAAATGGATTTTGTTGTATTTTCTGATGCATAGCTTTCAACTCTTAATTAAAATTTTCAAAGGAATTTCGAATATCTAGATTGTAAAATGATAATGTTTATATTCATCTATGTTAATTTTTAGCATTAATTAGAGAAATAAAGTGTACAAAAAAAATTCTGCTATAATTTAGTCCATCTAAAGCGTGTGAGTGTAAGTAATAAATACAGTAACTGTTAGACTGAAAAGTATTGATGTCTCTGATTATTTTCGACTACATTTAATGTCAAAGAATTACGACAAAATTTCTTCAAATTTTTGAATGGTTATAAACTCTGCGTCAATTTCAAAAATTTGATTTCATATGAAAGTTTAAATACACCATTAATGACTAGTGCCCTAAAGGTCCGAGAATAAGTACAATGGAACTAATTCATAAGATCAACTATACCGATTTCGCCAATTAATTTTGTTACTTTATATGCATGGTTAATCATTCAGAATATGCAAGTATAATTGAAAATATTTTTTGATTTAATATGATAAGATGCAGCTCGTCAAAACTGATTAGCATGACTGGTTGGTTTAATTAATTATGGTTGGGAAGTAACTGATTGATAAAGGCGTCTATCTGTGTGAGAATTGTAATTGCGAATAAATATTCCATTAAAAAATATCTTCTTTCGTTTCAAGTTATTTATTTGTATTATTTTTATATTGAATGGGGAATATTTTGCAACTCCTAACATAAAATATATACTTTGATACAATTGTATACTTTTATGTATCAAGTTTTTTATACAATTAGTGTGGGGGAGGGCTCAGATTCCGCTTTTTTTTTAACTATTAAAAAAATTCTGTGTGAGTTTTAAAGTCACATTTATTATTATACGAGAAATGTATTATTTTTGTATCATATTTTTTATTTCACTTATTCGCATAAGTTCTTTTAAGACTCAATATTCTCAGAATATTCGTTGTATATATATAATATATGTATGTATATATTATATATATATATATATAATGTATATATATATATATATGTATATATACGTTGTATGTATATATATATAATAAGAAATACATTTTTCGATGAAATATTGTATGAATTGTTTTGGAAAACTCTCCAAAGTGAGTTATACGGTAAAAAATGCAACAATTTCAATAATGGATAAAGATTATTTATTCTACACGAGAGAATGAATTCGCAGTAACAAAACATGAACGAAGCGTACACGGAATAGTGCTTGTAGTAAACAGTAGCACACCTGCAGCAAATCGGTAATTAAGAATCCTAACAGGAAACACTCTCACACAAGAACTTGTAAGAGAAAGTCTTCACATTACTACTCACTTCTCAGTTGACTCAGTCCTAAATTTGGCCCTGTGGTTTATCATTTCTATCAGCAAAAATCGATTCCTGGTGGTCAAATAATGTGATCGCCAAGATAGAAATATTCGTGGTCCATCATTTTTGTCTCCAAGCTCGGGAGTCACTGATTTAGCATTCATTAAAACTCTCTGTAAAATTATCTTTCTTACCAGGAAACTTTTTACGCAGCGAAATAACATAAATTCGTAATAAGATGTTAATACTTCTTTAATATAGATGTTAATGCCCTGTAGATGTTATGAATTTACCACCACAAATATTATTTCGCACCAGCAATCGAGTACAGCTGTAACTGCTTTCGAACTAATAGAAAGATATTCCTTCTTAACTGTTGATCTTGTTGTAAAAAAAGGTTAGTCAGCTCTCTCTTCGTCAAAAGTTTCAACAATAAATAGTCGCCAAAGTTGAAATTCAAAATGGCTGACAATAACTGTCTTATTGTGTTGTTTATTGGTTACTGTCATTTTGGCGAATCGGCACTATTTGTGAGATGAAGACGCACTCTAAACTAGATTTCAACCATTATCAAAAAATTGCAATGTACTTGATGCAAAAATCATTCATAATATTCCATCTTCAAAAGACAGCGGGATAGTTAATTCTTGAAGTAGTTTCTTTTTTTGATTGTACTAATAGACTAGCTTAGTTCTTTTATCAGTTTAACTACTGTAATTTAACAGTAATGCTGAACATATATTATCTTCTCGTTAAATTTCTTTTGGCCGAACGGAAGATCGAAAATTACATAAGCAGGGAGCTTCCCCAAAACTGTCAAATTATTGCCATAGGTACTCATTAAGAAATTTTTTTCAAAAATTTATTTAATTTTTATAATTAAACATTTATTAAAAGTTTGACATTTTCCTTCAGTAACTTCGGTGCATAAAACAAAAAGATATTTCCGCGCCTTAGATTCGGATGATGAAATAATTGACTTTATTGTGACACCAGTTTATTTCATTACGGGTTTCCCCTTACCTCTAATTTTAATGAAATTTTAAATATATGTAGGAATGGATGGACAAAAGGCTCATTCAACCGCGTTTAGATCAGTGTCTAGGGTCACTGATTAAAGAGAAGCTTTTAAATGAAAACAGTAAATTTATTTGCAGCAAAGAATAAAGAAAAGCCATTAAGAATTACGACAGGACAGGCTTTTTACTATAGAGAAAAAAGTATCACCTTTAGATGCCACCAAGGATGAAGCCTAATCAAGTGTTTCATGGCAAAACTACGTTGCGTACTAAATAATCATTATTCGGAGCAAATTGACCCTCCCTCTCTCCGTCTGCCGAGCGAATGCTCACTGTTCACTTTTTCTGAAACTTACGTCCCGCGTCTTTGGATCAGTGGTATTTCGTGGAATCCATGGTGCCATCTACAATAAAATGAAACTAAATATGGAATAGTAATGGCCGCTAATTAAATCTCTACATATATTTATAAATATATTTTATAAAGATATTTATTTTTTTACAAACTCCATTGATATCTATGCGGGTTGCGGTGGTATTAAATATATTAATTTTTTGTGTGTCGTTGTTAAGAGTAAATTTTTTAAAAAAGATAGTTAACTGTCTGATGTGGCAAACCTAAAACAATATACAAAAAAATGAGGCTAATTTTTTTTACACATTTGTTGGCAATTATTTTGATGTGCATTTATCCAAAAATTTTAAATACAATAGTTATCTATGCCTGTTGCAAAATTCTCTTTCTTACGTGTTTGTTTTTGTTTTTTTTTAGTTAGACAAACGGACAATGTCACACCACAGTGATGATGCTCTGCTCATAGTGGGTAGCGATAGCTTCTGGGAACCCGGAAATTACAAAAGAACAACAAAAAGGGTCGAAGACAGTTTTCGACTGTGCAATGATCTCATTTTATTAATTCAAGAAAGGAGTGAAATAGAAAAAACTTATGCCAAAAGCCTACGGAACTGGTCAAAAAAATGGAATGAAATCATAGAAAAAGGTGAGTTGCTTTTCCACCATTCTTAAACTCGACCATAAAAAAACTCACGGTTGTCAAATTAAAGTTTACTTTTTCAAAGATTGCTTGCCAAATTGATGATTTTGATCCCTACTTTTTTATGCTTACCACATTTGGCGAGTTTCAGGTCGGCTGATACGATGTTTGCGTGTTTCGAGAGAAAGTGTTTTGCATTTAAGTTCTTATATCACCTAGGTATAAGAACACGGTACCGGGCTTGTCCGCCATCTTGTTTTTGGCGACTATTGGCGCATTAAGGAGAAGGTAACCATATCATTTAATGGAAGATAAAGGGTTAGGGTTGTCTAAGGAGAAAAAATAGTATCAAATGAGAAATGGCTCCAAAGTTGCGCCAAAAATCGTGTACCGTGTTCTGGGATAGAGCCTAAGATCACCTAGATACATTCCATGGTACTTTTCCATTATACCGGCGCAGCCAAAAAATCGCCAATAAGTATGCAACCAACGCCAAACGAAATATCGCCCCCGATAACCTTTTGCCGATACATTTTTAAAGAAAGTCGCGCTATTTTGTCGCCTGCGCCAAAATGGCAACTATGTGCTGTCGCCAAAAATTCTGCTTGGCGAGATTTGCGCTGGTATAATAGAAAAGTACCCATTCCATTATACATAATGCAACCATCTTGGGGACATTTTTCATTTGCTTGATGATAAAACATAGGAAAAATAAATATTTGCAAGTACTTTTATTATTATTATCGTTTCATTACCCTCGCTGTCAATTTTGTTATTATCAAAATAACATTGATCATATCGGTGAAAATGTGCTTTCGGTCCCCTGCTTGGCGCATTTTCAAAAGAGTCGCCAACTGGCGCGTTTTTACGTGTTGTCTCACGGAGTTTAATGCACCGAAAGACACTACGCAAAAACACGCCAGTTGGCGACTTTTTGAAAATGCGCCAAGCACAGATTAACTAACATATCTTGTTTTCTTCTAAATATACAACTCATAAGTCAAATCTTTTTGCAAAACTTAATATTGATCTTCTTTCAAAATATTTAATCAAAAAGCTGTTTCTAATAAGCAGTATCCTCATATCCTTCTCCATTCTTTGAAGTTTCTTAACATATATTGAAAGAATTTTGACATTAGAGGATAATGGTCTTTCTTGTTAAAAATCCTATTCTCATCCCATTTCAATCAAAATCATTCCAAAATCCTACTGAAACTAAGAGTATGCATAGTTGTGCAGACGTAAAGCTATTAAATAATTAAGAATAGTGGCAAATTTTATTTCTACAATAATTTATTTCTGTTTTTTTAATTTATTTTCTTAATAAAATTGAAAATAGGAGGAGGAAATGATCACATTTCTCATTTCTTTATTTTTGTGACACATGATTTAACGGAAAGTCTGAGTGAATGTTCTTTATAAAAGAGCAATGCTTTTTGAAAAAGAAAATAATAGATGTTTTGAAATTTTTACATAATCAAAATTTAATGTGTTTATGAAATAAAACTATTATTGCTGAAAACTCTTTCTTATTGGCATTAAAGGAGGAGAGGGAAAAAATAACTGTAGCTTTCTAAAATTGCATCACTTAAAAAAAAAAATTCAATCATTGTTTGCATGTGTTGAAAAAATATGAATCCACAAATATGAATTAGATTCCTTTAAATATACTATTCAAACCATCTGTGTTAAGGGTTAAAATAATTTTGTGTTTTGTAAGAAAAAAAAAATTTTCAAAATTTTAAGTTTTACATTTTTATTCAATTACATTAAAATTGAAATTTATTTAATTTCAATTTTTACATTTGTAGAAAGTCATTAATTCAAATTCAAATTGGTTAAAAACAACAAAATTATCACTTGCTTTTGGAAATATAAATTGCAGATTTCTTTTATTTCATAGATGTGTTTTTGATAAATCATTTTAAAACCATGAAACTCATACAATTTTGAAAAGTCTGATCATGAAATAAATGTTATTTTTATTTATATAATTTTGTAAACTAATCCATGTTTTATTTCTCAAGTTCACTCATAACTATCCTGTGTTTCTTTCAAGATCATGTTAAAAATTCTGCACATTTTAGATACTTATATAATCTTGTATCAAAATGCAAGCTGCTTACTTAACTTAATTCTAAGTTGTGATTTATTTTATTCTACTTAGGTCCAGAATATGGTACAACGGAAGCTGCCTGGAAAGCAGTTCTCATTGAAGCAGATCGAAGATGTGACATGCATCTTAGAATCAAAGATCAACTTCTAAATGACGTAATAACACAAATCAAACAGTGGCAAAAAGACAATTTTCATAAATCTATGATGCAATTAAAAGAAAAGAAAGAAATGGAAGACAGCTTTAAAAAGGTAAGAAAAACTTTTTTTTTTCATTCAATTTTTCTATTTAAATTTATTCCAGGTTTATGGTAAAGATATATTTTAATGCTCCCTTTGATTTATAAACAGTTATATAAGTGAAATTTTGAAATAGATATTTATGCATAAGCATTGTAAACAGTATATATTTTTAAAATTTAACCTTCTTCATGATATCTGATATTTAACATGCTAATTGTTATTTGGGCCTTCAATTTATTTTTATTACCAATTTCATGTGGCATTTTAACTGTAAGAGAGTAGAGTTCATTTAATTAGCAAGTAACTTTGAATCACAGATGATTTGCAGCTATGTGTTAAACTTTTGGTGAGAATAATGTACAGTTTCCTAACAAGCATCTCAATTTTGTTCCAAACAATTCAAATTTCGATCAATCATTCAAAAACTTGCCAAAGTTTGTCGCCATAACATCCGGTGATGAATCGATCCAAAATACTTTAACTTTGGCAATAATGCAGTAGTCTTAATCCTTGTCAAATTCTTTATACCCATTTAAAGTTTGATATTATGAAACAGATAAATGAACTCTAATCATATCTTGTCTAGTCATGTGAAAAAACTTCTAAACAAATTTAAAAAAGTATTTTTTCAAAAAATTATTATTTTATTATTATTTTGCATTTGTTAGATTTTTATTACAGTTATGTTAAAGGAAGTGAAACAAAGGAATTTCTTTTTAACAATTTTCTATTTTAGTAAGCAGTTGATATTTTTATGCTATGTAAATTGTTGTTTGTGACATTGTTAAATTTTTTTAGGCACAAAAACCATGGTCAAAACTATTAGCACGAGTCAATAAAGCTAAGGCAGACTATCATCAAGCTTGCAAAAATGAACGATCTGCTGTTAATCAAGAAAGAAATGCCTCGGCTGATACTTCTTTATCTCCAGACCAGGTATATATTGTTTGATATCTCTTAAGTGTATTTTATTCATTTTAAAAATACTTTTAATTTGTGAATTACATGCTATGATTATTGAAATCATTTAAAATGTATTCAGTTATACCTGACAATTTAATGGTATAATGAAAAATTATTCTCAAAATATTTTATTCATTTTGTTGAAATTTTAACCTCTTCCAGAAGAAATTTTTAATGTGAACAAAAAATAATTTAATTTTATGTTTGATTACATTTATTCCATTCTTATCGGCAGTGATGCTGAAGAAATTTAATTGTCTTAAATTATTTACAGAAAAAAATTTTAACAAATATTTCAAATCTGAAAAATGATATTTTTAATTTTTCATATAATGTGACATTGCCTTAACCTAACAATAACTTATTTGCGTTGATCTCTTTGTTAAAAGTAATGCAAATGTTATTTGAGGGGGAGAAAAATCTTATTAAGTATACCAGTTTATACAGCCAACACTTTATTTTCTTTCTATATTCAAAATGCATATCATCTTATTGATAATTCTACTAGGCTCTTTTATGGGCCTTTCTAGGCCTTGGTTATTAATGAGTGCTAAAAGAAATCAAGTATGGACAATTAAATAATTTATCTCTAATTGGTTTGAGAATATTTTCCTGCTCCTTACCAAGGTTTCCCATTTGTAGATTGATATTTAAGATTTTTTTTTCCTAGCTTATTCCTAGTGGACGGCCATGATACAGCGAGTGGCATAAGTCACCATGCAAATGGTGAAGGCAGAGATTAATTACTTTTATTTTTCAGAATATTAATCAATTGAAAAGAGATACCACTAACACAGGAAGCATTGATTTGTATTATTCTATTGGCTGGAAGTGGTACCACCCATCATAAAGGGTGTGCCAAATTTGCTTGCATTGGCAACAATCTTATCTTTTATAATTTTCTTGATAAATTTTGGCATAATATCATGGCTTATTTTTATTTTATGCATTTCATTGAAAATATGCTCTATATGATATTTAATACTAATCCTAGCCAATATAATAGTATCTCACTTTTTCTTTGGTAGTAACATTTCTTTTTCAGTTGGCTCACCTTCATGAAAACAAAAAAGAAATTGGTCAATGTTTGTAATGGAAACTTATCACATTTGCACTATTTATCACTCTTATATTTACTCTGTATAGCGAGGTCTTGTTCACTACTTGTATTTTAAATATCAAATTACAAAAATGTTCTTTGATTTTTTTTGTCAGAATCTCATAGTTTAAAATTATTCATCTTTCAAGATTATCAATTATTTCAAAGTAAATTTAATTTAATCATTTGTTGCACTATCTGCATAATATTTCTGAATATAGAAACATATCCAAAATAAGTCATTAAAAAATTATATATATCTAATGTAAATTTTTTTTTATTTTAAATATTTCTAAAATATTTTATGTCAACATCTTTTTGTTAATTCGTATCACATAATATTCATAAAATAAATTTAGAATGGATTAATATCTTCTGAATTCAATTTGATCGGCTAATTTTTTTAAGTATAATCTTAAATTAGAATGTAAAATATATCTGAGATGAATTTATTAAATAATAAATCTCAATTTACATAAATTGTTTTCCTGTGTTTTAAAGTTGTGGAAATTTGTTTAGGTTACAAAATTACAAGATCGAGTCACTAAATGCAAATATGAAGCACAACGAGCAAAAGAACGATATGAGCAAGCATTAGAAGAAATAAACGACTACAATGCAAAATACATGGAAGATATGACTGTTGTTTTTGATAAGTGCCAAGAATTTGAAGAAAAAAGACTAGATTTTTTCAAAGAAATGTTGTTTGCAATTCATAGGTGCCTTAATATATCAACTGATGCTGAGTAAGTTTAATTTACTATTATGTGTTTAAAAAATTATGTATGAATATACCATTGTATTTTTTTAATTAAATTTATATGAAGTTTATGCATTGCTATACGCTGATTGTCCTCTCTAATTATAGTTCAATGACAAATTTCTAAAATATTGGAGATATTGTTAAGTTTTTTATTTGAAAAAATGCTCTAAATACCATAAGAATTTATTGGGTCGTTCGGAAAGTCATTTCGTATTTTTGTGTCAAAATGAAAAGAAATTTTCGTTTAATGAATAAATTATTTATTAAATTATAAAATTGCCATTCTCGTCTAATACCTTTTGCCATTCTGGTCTAATACCTTTTGGTAGTAACATGATTACACGCTCATAAAAGTTTTGGTCTTTGCTGTAGAAAAAACTGATCGAGGTTTTTTTTGGCCTCCTCATTTGAAGGAAAAATTTTGCAAATCAGTTCTGGTACTGATGTACTGTTAACACATCTTCTCCACACATATTGGCTAATTTATTTCTGGCTTGAACAGCATTTTTACCTTTTATAGCAAAAAAGAAAAAAATGACGAAAATGCTGTTTATTGCTCTCCATATTTAAAAGGGCACCATCCAAAAACTACTGCGAAGAATCAGCTGCACTTTTTCACACTCAAGCCTTGCTATATCAGCTCTTAAAACATAAAATGATTTTGCGGTTTAAGTATGAAATTGGGTGCGAAAAATGCAATTAAATCCTTTGTCAGGAAAAAACGAAATTACTTTCCGAACGACCCAATATATTTTATCTTGTTTAAATAAATAAATAATTTTTGGAAAATGTTGGTAAAGTAAAATATTCCTTGATCCCATAGGTGATATGTATTAAAGCTTTTTTTTTTATTCTAATACTTTAAGCAAAAACAAATTTGCAATTTTGTGATTGAAATTGGTTGAATTATGAAGTTTTGAATACAGACGATTTTTAGATAATTTCAATTGAACTATTCATTCATTTCATTGCTACCTTGAAAAACATTCAACGTCAGGAGATTGGCCTTTTTTCAAAGTAGCCTTTTTGGCCCAATATGACTTTTGTGCCATTAAAGCAAACCAAACTAATCAAAGTAGCCCTTGATTTGCCTGAAATAATAAAATTCAAATCTTAATCATTCACTTAAGTTTAGTTGAAGTGTAGAATTGTTTTTAAGACGATTGTAAGGAAAGAATATTTTATTCAACTTAGAATAAAGTATTTAGAAAGCTGATAGAATAAAGAAATTACATTAAGACTTTAAATTTATTCCTTCTTTTTCTTTTTGCGATATATTTTTTAGCACAAAATATAATGCACTTTTTTGTATAATTTAGTGCATTCTCTCAATTTAAAGAATATGTCTAAGAATTTAGAAAGTAGCTAGTGGACTATGATTTGAATGAATACTGTATGTATACAGTTTAATTATTCTATTTCTAACCATTTTCACATTATTTTTACTTCCTCATATACAAAATATGGAGGTATTATTATAATGACAATTACACAATTTTCTACATTTGAGACTACCTGATGAGTTTAAAAGAAGATAATTTCTGGCATTATATCTGTTTACCTACCTGTGAATAGAATAACTCAAAAAATGGATAGAGAGATTGAATAGATGGATGAAATTTGGTATTTGAACTTTAGACCAAATGTGAAGATTTTTATCAAATTTTGAATGCAATTTATGAAGAGGAAGTGTCTTGTCTTGCTGTTTGAATATAAGAGAACTTGAAAACTACAGACATTAAGGAATTAAATAGATATTGTTTGATACACACATTTAGCATCTAAGATGTAGTTTTTTTTCTCATATTAAACTAGCTCTGTCAAAGGATTGATTATCTGACAGTTTATACTTTTGCATGCATTTAAATGCAATGCCTTAAATCTCTGAAATTCAATATGTGATCTTGCACCACTATAGTTGTGTCCAATTTTAATTTCAGTCTCTTGAGATGAAAACCTATCCAAATTCACACAATAGCTTTAGTAAAAATGTTAAATTAATGCCAAAGATTCAGATTTAATAACGATTATTTACTATTGTCATGCAAGGCATTCATAATCTTACCCAAGATTCATAAATTTTATGCTTGGAAAGGAAATAAGATCTTTGTTGTGGAATATCCAAGAAAGTTTCAGAATGACCATTCCTACCGGTTTATTATCTACTTTTCAAATCTATGATTGGCTTATACAGTATACTTTTAGTTCTATTAATTATGATAAATAGAATTTTTTCATTGTTGTATTGTTCATTTCAATTTGATTTTTAAGTGTCTAGAGATATTTTCCTTTATAGGCGTCCACAAATCTATGATGAGTATAGGCACAGTATACAAAATTCTGTTGATTATGATAAATAGAATAGTTCTAGAATAATATATAAATAGAATAGAATTCTATTGTTCATTTCAATTTGGGTTTTAAGTGTCCTGGGATATTTTCTTTTATAGGCTTCCACAAATTTATGAAGAGTACAGGCACAGTATACAAAATGCAGATGCTAAGAAAGATTTGAAATGGTGGTCAAATAACCATGGTGTAGGAATGCCAATGAATTGGCCCCAGTTTGAAGTAAGTTCTATTCTAACCAGAGTTTGTAATATGTTTCTTTTATAATATTTTAT
The DNA here is from genome assembly GCA_026543055.1 of Argiope trifasciata. NCBI lineage: Eukaryota > Metazoa > Arthropoda > Arachnida > Araneae > Araneidae > Argiope > Argiope trifasciata. The sequence continues at coordinate 1,119,568 of JAPMOQ010041167.1, read as the reverse complement.
TTTAATGGGTTGATTTTTTTTTTTTTTTTGTCCTGAGCAAATTTGCTTTCTAACCCATTATCTTTAACTAATCAAATAAGCTTTTGCTTATTGCATTTCAGCTGTGTTACTAAAAATGTTTAAATGTTGCTTTGTTTGAAAATATATATGTAATTTATTTAATTATTCAAACTTATATAAAATGTATGACAAATATATTCCCTCTTAAATTTTGAACTTTTTTATAGAAGATGTTAAATGAATGTAATATTTTTGCAGTAATCAGTGTTTGCCTTTGATATTAATTTATTTTTATAATCTTTCTTTTATTTATTACACTAGCTGACTCAGACGATAATGATTATGGCACTGGCCTCTTGTGTCCCAGTTACTGACACAGTCTTCAATAAAATTTTCTCGATTCTTGAAAGGCCAAAAATGACAGTACCTGCCATAAAATAAAGCACCATGATAAACAAACTTTGCTCTTGTAACAAGATTGAATTTATGTTACAATTTAGCATATTGACAGCACAACTCATTCTGGTGGATAAACTCCATCAAAACCATGGTAATGACAATGAAGAGTATGGTTGCTAAATAGATTTGTTGTGTAGACAGGAAATACATCTTACTAATAATTTAATATTAAAAGGGCAAGTGATTTTTAAATTATTTGTGATATTATCTTATTGAAGGACACCTTTGAACTTAATTTATCTAACAATGTTTTTAAAAAATGAACTTATTTAAATAAAGTTCATTTAACCTCAAAAACAAAACCCACCATTTTATAGCATCCAGGGTAATTGAATAATAGACATGGAGCAGGAACAGCGGTCAAGTCTTGATATTCATCATCAACTACAATGCAATCCCATTTATAGGTACCATAGGATCCTCCTTCTGCAACCATATTGCAGATGAACTCTACATGATATCTTACTTCATCCAACAAAGAAGTGAGAACCAAACACTATATCAGAAGCTTCACATTGCTATTTTTAAATCCACTCCAGTTTTTATATTAGGTATCAATAAGTTATTACAATGGAAAAAAATGGAAAACAAGAAATGCAATATTAATATTATATGTCATTAATTGAGAGCCACTAAGAAAAGTTTTGATTTTAAACAAAAGTGATAACTCCTGGGGATTTATCTACTATATTAAGTATATAAGATTTTTTACCTATAGGAACTGCACATATGGCTGAATGTATAGCTGGGTCCTTTAATTCAAGGATGCATACATCAATCAGACATTTGTTGATCCAGTCTCATTTTAATTAAAGATAATATTAATAAATAACATTTCTACTTTTTGCTCCGTTGAATAGATGAAAGTCCTGGAATTTATGATAAATATTGTTTATTAAAATATGTATTACTGGCTTTTTTTTTTCTTTCCAAGATTTAATGTTCACCTAGTTTTAAATATACATACAAAATAAACCATCCTATTACATTATGGTTTAATAAAAGCAATTCATTTTAAGCCTGTAATATAGATGTTTAGTGATTGTTTACAGTTTTTGTATAATTTAAAGTAAGTAAAGCATAAAATGTTCTTTCTTGCTTATTTGTGCATCTAATTTGGCTTGCTTTTGTTTGTAGTTTCAATTTCTTTTGTGAATGTGTTATTTGCTTTGTCTCAGGATTATTGTGAAGAGTTCCGTGATATTGGCAAACTTAAAAAAGGAGCTGTGCCCGAAAGTGGAATCCTCTTGGTCAACCAACAAAAAATCGGGGAGGATCTGCCTGTAATAACTGTTTTATTTTATACCCTTTCAGCTCAGCAACTAACCTCATGGATGTGGATTTTCTAACTTCTGTCTGTTTTGCCTGATGCTTTTTCTTCTGCAATTTCTAGATCTTGGATTTTTACTCATGAAATTTATTCTCTTCCTAATTTTTCTAGCATTCTATTCTTTTTTTCATCTGTTTCTGTTTTGTGAGCACTAAAAAAACTTTCTGTTTCCATTTTTACAATATATTCTAAAAAGTGGGCTGTATGCGAATGAATTTTCAAATTATGTCTTGTATAATTAATAAATGCATCCTACATGTCATTTTCTGTGCCATAGTTGAGAATTATTTTTTAAAATATTCGTTATTAAACTTCAGGAATATTTGCTTTTGATACATGTTCTTTAACAGGAATCTTTATATAACCCTGATTAGGTTTCTTTTTAATTAAATATGTGTGGGTTTTTTTTTAAATGCAACTTCAGAAAATACACTGTATGCCTTGAAAGTTGTTTCACTGATTGATAATTTTTTCTCCTTGTATTAAGAATTATTATATGCAGATAAAAAATTAAAAGCTTAGTTTATTAATTGTGACAGAGAATTTAAAAACCTTGAAATTGTCCCTTCCCCTTAATTGATTTTTATACAAAAAAAAAAATTATATATTATGATTATTTGTTCTCAATTTTAACTGGTGTCCAAGCACTAATAGCATGTTTTAATTCTATTTTATGTTCAGATAATTTTGTTGCTAATTTAGATTGTTGAGTTTTCTAAAAGCAATTAAAAATATGCCTTTATGGCTATTTTTAATGCCCTCTGGGTGCACAAAATAAATTCTGAATTCCTAAAATCATGTTAATAATATATGATTTAAATGGTAAACTTTTTTTTATATATCATGCTTAATTCCTCAAGGACTTCCAACAAGGAATTATGTTATAAAATTCCCTTTTTCATTCTGAATTCTTGACTCTGTATGTTAATTTCAACTTATTTTTATTTTAACATTGATATACAGATCAAAGGCAATCATGGCTTTTTTTTTAAATTGTATATTGCATATTTTTATATATTATTACAAAAAAAAAATAAGATATACATTATTTTATAAAAATGTTTGAAAATGTATTAATTTATTTTGATTCAGGCTTCTAAATGTTCTTTTAGTTAGATTATTTTTCAACTTTGGGAAATGAGTTTCAAAAGTATACGAAATTATTTCTTTAATTCCATCATGTTTTAAGTAAAACAATAGAGTAAAATTAGAAATAGAGAGGGGGAGGGACAGCTTGAAAATTGAAATCATTATTCAAAAAATGTACATAATAGTTTTCACTGCTGTTTGTTAAATTTTTCTTTGCTAATTTGTAAGATTGTGTAGATACATAACTGGCCATAAATTAATATCATCTGAGATTCAAAACTTATGCTGTTATCATTTTTTGTGCATGTTTCTGTTTTTTAATAATTCAGAGTATCATTTATGTTTTCCTAATAAATGCTGATAAATATTATATGGTTGATGATAATTTTTTTAGTTTTTTAATAATGGCAGCAATTCAAAAGCAGTGAATAAATGCTCTTGAAGCAATCTTGAAAAACATAAAAAAGACAGCCTCTGAGAAAAACTTGAAATACTCTTTAAGAAATAGGAAAGTCATCAATCGATCTGAGGGAGAGGAATTTAATGTAAAATTTTTATTTAACATTTTTCTGTTTATAGATTTGTTTCAATGTAGTTGTACTTTTTGCACTAACATACTTTGATTATTAGTTTGTTGCTTTCTTTTTATCCTTACATTTTATTGTTTTTTATAGGAATTTACATCTGAATCACAAAATGTTTCTAAAAAAGAAAAACGAGGCACTCTTAGCAATGATGGAGTTAAAATGCGACCCGAAAAGAGCAAACCATCTTCTAATAGAAATTCAGCTATCAACTTGTAAGTCAACTTCCTTTTAAAAAAAATATTTTTTTATTGTTTGTTTATTTAATATAAATAATTCTTTTATTATAGTTTTTTATTTACTTGCATTGATAATCTCTTTAGAACAGGGCTTTTTAAATTGTAAATTTTATTTGCCTCATTCCAAGTTTATAAAAAATTGAATTTTGTAATAAATTTTCTTTACATACTTACATATATATTTAAAGTTATAATTTTGTACACTCATAATTTTTTTCTGGATAATACATATTTTATTAACTTAATTATTTATTAGTAGATTAATCGGTTGTATTATCAATTAATAAATTAAATTAAATTTTGATATTATCTATTGGTGCCATCTTGTAATAAATTTAGAGATTATTGAAATTCTATTAAATCCACAGTAATAAATTATAAATAAAGACTAAAAAATAGAAATTAAATTCAAAATCTTTTTTTAGAATATTAATAAAAACGTTTTTAAAGACTGTTTTTATGAAACTTATTAAGTTTGCAAATATTTTTTTTAAAAAATGCAATGTACTTTAATGTGACCCTTCATATTACCAAAGACATTAACAATGTCATATTGTCAAAAGTCAAAATAGCTAACTAGGTAAACAATGCTATGAATAAGTATACTAAATTGAGTTACCATATGGTCATAAATTCAAGTGGTGTATTAAAATAGATTTTTCAATTAGAGTTAAATTGATTGCAACATTTTGTTAAATTTATTATATAATGTTGTGTTTAGATGACTTTTTTCACTAATATTTCTTATAAATAGTAAAATTATGACAGACTGACTTGAATAATTTGACTTGAAGTCACAATATATGGTTAAAGTAACCTTTGTTTTAAAGGTTAACATCTCGCTTGTTAAAAATTAATGCTTAATTAATTTTTCATATGCATGAGAAGTTTGCTATATTGTAACTAATCACCAGGCTGGTCTATTTTACAACTAATTGAATTTGATATTTTGTAATTGTATAATCATATGATTTTATTCTTCATAATTAGCCAAAAGCTACCAAACAATCCTTTTGAAGTTGGCGATAACGAAGCTTTTGAAGACAAAAACACGTAACTAAAGAACTTCTTGATTTTGCTGCTCAAACCCAGCAATGTAGCATATTTGCTTAGCTTAAAATTTATTGCATGCTTTTGCAATTTTTATGCATGCTTGCATAAATAGCAGCTTCAGAAATATTCACCTTGATATTTTTGTTTGAGAAGTTTGAATTACCCATTAATGATGAAAATCATCACTTCTTTACTAGTGTCAAAATAATATTAGATTTCATGCATGAAACAATGTTAGATAGTTGTTTTTTATTGATCTAAAGATTGATATATCAGGATCTTTGAGATACATGCCTATTAAGATGATTAAAAAATATAATTTTGTAACTGTTAAAAAAATATTTATAATTAGTTTTTCTTTCTTTCAATTATACTATACCTACAATTTGAAAGTGCTCATACAGTGAAATATTGTAACTTTTTCTTGCATAACACTGTTAGACAGCCAAAGCAACTATAAAACATACTCATTTAAAATGATAAATAAGTTTATTAAATACTTAATCATATTTCCTATGCTCAAAATACATTAAAAAATGGGAAAATACTTAAATATGTTCTATAATATGCATAATTTTTTTAAATGGGTATTTTTATCCAACACTATGTTTCATAAGGAAAAACTGAATTGGCAATATAATTACTTGTTCTCTTAGTAATTATGTGTTTGGGTTCAAATTATACACAGAAAGTTTGGCATGTACAAGTAATATAAAGTATTCAACTTTATTAGATATTTATTAGTATAATATCTCTAAGTGCACTTGTCAAAAGTAACATTTGCAACATATTTTATGCATCTTTTAAATTTGATTGTAGTTGAGTAATATAAAAAAGCATGCACAAGCATTACAATTATATGGATCTGTTTTTCTTCTTTTCAGTTAATAGTATAGTGCATTGTGATATTACAGTTATATATATGTTTCAATTTAGCAGTTATTTTAAATATTTAGGATAATATTCAATAAACATTAATTGAATAAATAAATCTTTTTTTTTTTTTTTTGTAATTAAAATCTGATATTTTCCTTGAATGCCTAACCAACCACAAAATCTAGTATTGTTTTTTATTCTTTCATTATTGTGTTATATAAGATATGCACCATCATAGATTTATATTTAATATATTTCAACAAAATTTAGGAAAACTACAATTACATGGATATGGTATCCAAGTCAGATATCTCCATTTATCAGATATATCCACGTAACTATTTTAAATCCGACAATCTTAACTTGGACTTTTTATTGGGTGAAACTCATCACCCAAACATTTTCTTATATATTAAAGATGCTGGAATTTTACATGAAGTTTAGTCTGGTTTTAATAACTTTCACCCTTTTTTAACATTTGAGTAGTTTGAACACAAGCAATTACATTTTTTACAATACAAAACTAATTTTACTTTTATCTTAATAGAGAAATTTTACGCTGTTTCGGCGCAGTATATTCTATATCAGGATCTTGCGCCAGAAATTCAAATCCAATCCAATCCAATCCATTTTACTTCAGCTTACTTAACTGTAGTTTTGATTTCTGGTGTAGAGTATTGTGCTAAACATAATTTAAATTTTTTATTATTTTGCCACTGAGCTCACCATTTAATCAAAAAAAAATATATATCATGAATATTAATTTTTTTAATGTTTTCATTCATTTCTAAAAATATGTCTAGTTTTATCTAATTCTTAAAAATTTGAATAATTTATCAAAGTATTTGTTTCATTTACTGTCAAATATAAAAAGACTTATGATTTTTAGATTTCTTCATAATATTCATTGCAATCAAATTGTAAATAATTACAAAATAGTAAATTTTTGATAATGTTTGTAGTAAAAAAAGCTAGTGTTTCTTAGTCATTTTTATTTTCCATTTGCCATCATAATTCAGATGCCATTTATCAAGTTATATAATGGAATAAATTTTAACTATTGTCATAATCATATATTCGTATGAAAAGAAAAACTGCCTTGAATGATGGTAGTTTTAATTAAGAAGAGAGAATGAATTTCATATTTATAAGAAACAGAAGCAAATGAATAAATTTTAATTGTAATATTTTGTGAATGAGTTTTGTGAAAGAATTTATGGAGGTATGTGCATTAGAATTCTGCTCTAATAAACAAACCTCATATAAAATAAATTCTTACAAATGATCATAACTTTCATATACAAAATAACAAGATTTCTCTTTGAAATATACCTGTTTTATCAGTGAATTATATGGTAGATTAATTCTAATTACTTATAAAGAATATTTTTATATAAAATTTGAAATTATTTTTTTAAGACTAAAGTATTTCATGGAAATTTTTATCATTGCTTTGGCTTTTTTTGTTTGCTTTTCTTTACATATATTTTTGTAGCAATTTAAAAATGCTTATTCTAGAAGACTCTGTATTTATGCGTCCTGTTTTTAATAGTTGTATTAAGTTTCCACTTCTTCAATATTCAGCAAAAAAAAAAAATCTGTAGAACCTTTATACTAATTTTATTACTATTTCTACATTGGAAGTTTACCAACCAAAATAAAATTTCAGGGTTCTTATGTTTAATAACTAGTTATCTCTTCTAGAAATGGAAAACCTGAACAAAATCCGTTTGATGATGACCAAGAAGAATGGGAGGAAGGTTCGAATGAAGCATTAGTAGATACAGGAGAGCCTGGAGTTCCAGTCAGAGCACTTTATGATTATGAAGGAGCAGAAGATGATGAGTTATCTTTTAAGAATGGTATTTAGTAACTTAATATTGGATTAATTAAATGTTTTTATTTTCATAATTTCTTTTTTAGTTGGTTTCCGGTTGTATAACTATACAACTGGAAACCAACTTAAAAAATCACTTTTTGAGAAACAGCTATTTTTTTCTCCCAAAAAATTAAAGCTGCATTTTTATGAGATTAATTCTTACATTCTAAGTAGTCTGTAGCTCATTTATCTTGATTGCTGGGCAGACTGCACTCATTAGCAATGGTGGATCAAAACTCCTTAATATTTTTTATGGGTGCAGTTGCATAGTTTAATGCAATTCCATAACTACATCCAATTATATGTGACGAAATTAAAGTGGTAGAATATAAAAAGAATACTTTAGTATTAACGTTTTCTTAAAGTTGATTTAGAGTGGTACCATTTCAGTAAATTATTCTTCACATTTCAATCTTCTAAAAAAACATTTTCTATTGAACAACTCTATTCTGAAATATAATTTTGCATAATCCAATCACATTTTATCATTAATGTTTTTGTTTAAAAAAATGCAGATTATTGAGCATAAATGAATATATTTTTCTTATTGGTATTTTAAAACATATAGGAATATATTTTTAAAAAAACTCTACAATTTCTTAAATAATATTGCAACTTTTTAAAAAAGCAAGGATTAAAAAGAAAAAGTTATGATAAATCAATGTCTCCATAGTTCACAATTTTATTGTATAGAAAAATTGCAACTAAATATTCCTTTTTTTTTTTCTTTTTTTTTTTTTAATATAGAAATTTAAAGCTTAGCTAAAAAGTTAGAACAAACATAGGGAATAGAATCTTAGCATTATATAAAATTCCTTAAATATAATCTTTACTGATGTTCAGTGTATTCACCTTTGGTAGCAGCCTACCTTTAAGACTAAAATCAAGTTATTGTCATACTTTAATCAACAAATCACAATCTATGTTAGTGAATGCCTGTGTGTGAGACCATCGAATTCATTCTTTTATGAAAAGTTAAAAAAAAAAAAATTATATGATGATAAGTACTTATATTTATGTAGCAATTTTATTTCAACAAATAAAATGTACCAATGATTTATAAATTTTCCAGGCGAAGTGTTTGAAAAATTAGAAGACGAAGATGAGCAAGGATGGTGCAAAGGTCGGAAAGATGGCAAAGTTGGACTCTATCCAGCTAGTTATGTAGAAGTAATTGCAAAGTGAAACCCCTAAAATTCGGATAGTGTGATCCCTATGGGATCTGCCACACCTGTAATTTGCTGTACAAAAGCACAATGTAATTTTGTCCCTGCATTAACATTTGCCAGCTATAAATGGTGTTGTGTGCAATTACGAAGTCACTGAACTGGAAGGACAGTACAGAAAGAATGCATGGATACTGCAGTGCATATAATAAGTGTATATTGAATCCTCTATTTTGTTTCAAAGAAATTATCACTTATAATAGAATTTGACCCTCCATTATAGATTATGCCACTTCTGAAGATGTTTATTAACTCCAAATGCTTGAAGACTTTAAAAAGTTATTCAGATGTTGCATATGTGCTTCCAAGCATTAGTCTAATAAGAAATACAAATAATCCATAATTTAAATATTAATAAGACATAAATATTTTTTCAGAGCCAGCTTTTGGGAAGGAAGTTTTACAAAGGCAATTATAGAAAATGGATTTTATCAAATTGTATGCCATGTTAAAGTTGCACATAGTTTTTATTTCTTTGGCCTGCTATTCAAAGAGAGAACTATTTTGTAACATTTTTGTATTTAATTTACATTGTAATTATGAAGAAGTTAAATTTTCTATAGTTATCTGAAAAAGGGGGCTGTATACAAAATGCCATATGTAAATGTATAGTAGATTTAGAATTGAAAGATGTAACTACATTGAATTCTATAAGCATCTAGGATACTGTTTTTAAAAGATTAAACATATGTTGCAATACAATGGGAAATTAAAGATGTAAGCTAATCAACAAGAGTTTGTTTTTAAAATATCAATGAAAAATTATTTGTGATTGAGAGCTATTGTTATTTTATTATTATTTAGTGTCAATTTTGGTTGCAGATAAGTTTTGTGAAAAAGTCATAATTTCTCTTTTATTTGATATATATACTATTTTTGCTTAAATTAAAAAATGTACATAAACTGTTGTTAATGTTAAATTACTCAATATGTAATAATAAGTGTAATTAAAATATATTTATTCATTTATTAGAATTGCAAGAGGAAAAAACATAAATCATAATCTGCTACACTTGTTAATTGTTGGGTTCATTCACATAACAGATTCATTTTTATTATCTAGATAGTATTTTTAAATGCAGTGAACAAGAAAGTGAGATAATTAATTCTTCATACTACAAATGAAGATTAAGAGAGATGTGTGTAATATAGATTTTTCATGAATATATTACAATATTTTATATTATTCATTGTATAAGCTATTCAAAACTGAGGACACGTTTTATTTTAAATATACATGCAATGTTTTAAATATAAATTGTTAAATTTAGCAAGTGACAATCTGAAATTATAGAACTTGTATATGAATTATTTATTTATTTACTATATTTTTATGATTCTTTGCTCTTTTTTTATTTTATTCTATGTTGGTTATTAAATTTCTGAACTTTTCCGTGTGAGATCTCCCCTCCAAGTCTATAGAATATGTGGCATTGCAGAACTGTAATAAATATCAGATATGCAGACTAATATTAGATTATGTGTTATGTGCACGAAGTTTAGTATTTAATTATTTTTCTGTACATTGTACTTAACTAATTGTCAAGAGAATTTTGATCATTTTAATAGCAATTTTTTCACACTGCAATCAGTTTGTTGTATATAATTAACAGTGTTTAATTAAATGTGAATTCACTTGTAAATTGAAGCATTTTATTTTCCTCATTTATATTGACTTTTGTTTGCTTGGTCAGGATGAGGATACGGATAGAAATTGTTGTTCAATAATAAATGGATTCTCGTCCTTTTTTAAGTTCTCCGTAATAATATTAATTTCACTTTAAAATATATTAAAGAAGAAATACGCATATAATTATTTCAATTTATGCTTTTGCAAAATCAAAAGAAAATATATTTGTAACTTTCACTTAAAAAAAAATCTTATAGATGTTGGGTATTATTTAGACCATATAAAGCTATAAATGAATTCTTTATTCATCAAAAATATGCCAGTATATATATATTTTTAATAATACAGAATCTACTAAAACTTTGATTAACAGAAATTAAGATGTTGTCAGTTTATAAACTAACAAATGAAATAAAGTTTCAGTTAAAAGAATCATTTTATTTCAGATATAAAATATATTTGTATACAAACAGTAATGCTATATGATTCGGTTGTTTCAAACAGCCATTTAATGGTTAAAATTGAGGCAAGTAACAAAAGTATGTAACATGAAAAAATGGATATGTTCTGTTCTTTCTACTCCTATGTGTTGGCTAGAGTCTGTTTCGGTGGTATGAGTGGTGTTTCAAAGTTAAAAGTCTGGACAATATCCTGCAATAATGAATTAATAAATTAATCAATAGAAAATTAAACCAATAAGCAGGGAACAGATATTTGACATTATTTCTTTCTGTTATCAGTAATAACGCATTTCAATAGGGCAGCAGTCTTTGAAAGAAAGCTAAGATTTTTCTGTTTGCTATTTACAATTAACATAAAATAAACAAGGTATTCAGTTATTATTACATTCCTCAATTTAGTTTATTATAATAAAGTTTCATTCTGAAGCAATATAAGGATTATTTTGAACTGCATCAATTAATAAGAATGACACAACAGCTAACATTCTTCTCGCACTGCACCAACAGCAAGATATTTATTACCCAACAGATTTACTATGCCAAATCCATTTGTAAAGCAGTTTTGCAATTGGATTGAGTTATAAACTTGAATCTTCTGGTTTCAAGACATTAATATCTCAGAGATATTCCAAAAGGAGCAGAATATTATTATGACTATACACCAGAAGAAAAAAAAAAGAATAAATAGCTGTGATACAGTGTTTCTTGCTATAAAAACTTATGTAGAAACTCCTGGAAATTATTTCATTGATTTATCTATACTTATAATAAAGCTCAATGCGTGTGTGTGTTGGTGCTCTACAGGCCAGACTGTTGGACCTACAGCTACCAAATTTGGTACATGTATACCTTGGAGGTCGGGAATGTGCACCTCGGAGCCCTTTTTTCGAATTTTTAATTAGAATTTGAATTAATTAAAATTTAAGCGAAATTTTGACGTTTTTCCGCTATAACTTCCGAAAATATTATCGGATAAACATGATTTTAACATCAATTTAAAGATTAAAAAATTAGCTTTCTAATAGTATCAGTATTTTAACATTTAACTTAAGCTTCTATTTCTAATGAATTTTTGAAGAAGCATTTCAACTATATTTTTCAACAATATATTTCGGACAAAACAATAAAATATAATCTGCAGGAGCACGTTACGAGTGGAAGGGGAAAAATTATCTTTTATCAATAGGTTGCCATCAGATAGATAAAAACTCAAATAAAAAAAAAATAATTGTTGCAAATTAAACATTTAAAAATGCAATTTTCAGCACGTGTCTGCATGAAATGAAATAAATATGAAATATGTTTTTTATTTAAAAAAAAAAGAAAATGCAAAGAATTTTTTGTGACTTTTACAATATTATTAATTAAATAAATCAGCTTTGTTTAATTATAGAAATACATCTATAAAAAGTCTAAATGAAGTAAATAGCTGCATAGTATGTAGCACGAGTCTATAAATGCTTTAAAAAATGTAGAATATTTAGCTTTTAATTAAAAAGAGATGAACTTGTGATATCAGTGTTTTAATGTATAACTCAAGCTTCTATTTTTAACGAATTTTTAAAGAAATATTTTAACCATGTTTTTTTGAGCACGTGACTGGATAAAATAAAATAAAACAATGCCGGAAGTTCAAATAAAAAAAAACTATCATCACAAATCAAATCTAAAGAAATACAACTTTCAGCATGTGACTGGATAAAATAACATAAATATAAAATGAGATATGTTCTAAAAAAATAAATGCAAGGCAATGGATTCTATGATCGTTTGCAATAGATATATGATTAATTCCATAAATTATCTTTATTTACAGTAAACCTGATTGAATTTAGACAGGATATGATTGAAATCCCGACTTAATGGCATATTTCTATAATCGTTTGTAATATCTGTATCATTAATTCAATAATTTTTCCCCTTTTTCGCTTTCTTTAAAAAACATATTTAACATTTTGGCAACATCACCGAAAAAAACATTTTTAATATTTTGGAAGCATAATCGATAAATTGTTAGAGCATTAAACTCAAAAAGTTTTTTCGAATAAAGTTACCGACTCTTTAACTACTAATAACTGAATCTTTTAACTTTAACTATTTCTTAAATTTTGGCTAATGAATATGTGATTTAATTGAAAATTTTAGAACGCATTACTTATGGCGAACCAGCTGGTCGCCAAAGGCGGCTAGTATTATATAACATCCCTCTATACTTAAAAAAAAAAAAAACTTGTATTAAAGCTCTAACCTATTATAATGATTCTGTTAACTGTACATCAAATATTTAATATCTTTTAAAAATGAAGAAAAATTTGATCATATTTTTACTAAGTCCCACAACAGCCAAGCCATCTTTCAATATGAAACTAATCAACAGTGGCTTGTATTGTAACAGATTGAAAATTACCAATTTATATGCACAATTTTCTTTTACATTTACCAAGATCTTCAATGAAACTAAAAATTGAAACTAAACCGAGTAATTACCTGCCATTCTTCCATGGTAAGACTCAAAATAGTTTGCTGAATTTGAGTGGTATTCCACCGTTCTTTTTCACTTAAGCTTATTAATTCTGCAATTGAAAAAACTTGATTAAGATATGTGGACATAAAATGCACTGGAGACCGATTCAATACTATTGGTGTTTCATGATAATAACTATTTTAATACCGTAATAGAATTGTTTGGTTATGAAAACTGTATGCATAATTTACTGGCATTAAAATTTTGTTAGGTACTTTAAATAGCATGAAAGTAGCATCTTCAGTTCAAAATTTAATGTCCATTGCATTTAAAGGTTTATAGGTGTTAAATCATCTGAGTCAAACATTCTCATATTAGTGTGTTGTGGAAGTAAAGAGTGGAATTCACATTCTCTTCATCCCACCTATTCCATGTCAAAATCAAGTCTTTTTTTATAGCTTTAGATATGAATAATATCACATTATTCTCTCCTTTTAGGTATGTAGAAACAGAAATATATAAAAGAATTTCAAAACACATATATCACTTTATGTTTAACGTGCATAATGCAATTTTTTTTTTAAATTGTCAGGACACAAATATAAAAAAGTCACTATTAAGTTTCATATTTATTAAAATATTAATAACAAAAAATATTTTGGTGAATATAATGCAAAAACTTATAATTTATAGTTAATATAATTATAATTCATGTTTTCAAAAATAAATAATGAAATAAATTTGTGATGTACTGTATATCAGTAAAGATGAATTAATTAGAGGCCTTAAAAAAGAGTTCACTACTGAACATTAAAATCATTAACTGAAAATGTATTTAATAAAAAAAACAAATAAACTAAATTCTGCTATGATCAAATCAAATGTGAGTGAGCATGATATTATTTACTTCTAAATTTTAGAATAGAATGTACTTACTAAGGTATGGCAATTTTTGTTCATCTAAAAATATACTAAGATAACCTTCCTGTAAAAAAGGAGGAAAAATTACAGCAAAAATAAGCACACAAATCTGTTATGTTAAATTATGAATAAATACAAAAAAAAGTTGTTTATTAATTTGCAACTTTTTAAAACTGACTTTTAACAAAATCTGACATTCAGTATGTTTTCATTCATTTATTTTTAAGGGTATTAGGGACAAAATAAATTCCAGTGAGAAAGCATATGTTTGTTAAAATTTAAAAAATGAATGCTTAATGGCAAACCATTTGTAATATTTTAATGATGATTCAATTAAATACAGCTTAAACTATATTTTCATAATATATAAGACATTATATAGTGACTGTAAATGAAAATGTATTCATAGGTGGCATTTTAATTATGATACTGAATTGAATAATTTATTAGTTAATTCAAAGACGATTTTTGCATCAAATTAATACTCTATTAAAAAAACCTAAAATGTATTAATAATTTGCGTTTCATCTTCTATAATGATTATATTTGTCTCTTTATCAGCAAGTTCTATAAATATATTTCTGCAAGCAAATTTACAAAAAGTATTTTCTTAGCTGCAAATTAATAAAATATATTTTCAAATTACCTTGCAACACATTTTATAATAATTATCAAATTGACATATAATTGAACACAGAGAAAATTTAATTTCCAACTTTATTCTGGCCTACTAAGTATTTCTGTGATTTTTTTTAAAGCAGCTGCAGTAAATACAGCTACTATATGAAAAATTTTATAATAGGGCTTCTCAAAATGAGGATTGTTGACTAACATAGGAAAATACTGAGGACACAAAAATTATGTTCAGATGTTATTTCATATTCTTTAATACTTGCTAAAAAATTGTTAATATTTCTATTATTTAAAATGGTTTTCATTACGATGATAGAAAAATTTAATTCAACTTTATTTTATACTTAATTACTGTTACTTAATTACCCTTTCAACTTTTGGATAAAATCTTTATGATGGAAATGGAATTATGAAAGTGTTTTTTTATCCAAGAAATTTAGAAACTGAAAATGTGTAGTCAATGAAGATATTAAATAATAGTACAAACAAACAATAATGAACAATTTTCTAATCAGAAATATAGTAGTAAGTTATTACAGTTATAAATGTTGCACATTAAACAATGCAAGAAAAACAATTTCAATAATTCATAATAATAACAAACTGTCATTTACCTTAACAAGCAAAGAAACAAAAAAAATATTTTCTATAGTTCTTGTGAAAGATTGTGGATCAATCACAAACTCATAGAAGCATAATACATCAGCTGAAACATTAAAAAAATATTATAAATGATACAGATTTTCATAAAGTCAAGCAAAATTAATTTTTAAAACAAATTTTTTAACTTGAATGGCTTAAAAATAAGCACACATATTTCACAGTTATGAATAAAAGTAAATCATTCAAATAAATTAAAAACATGTTTTTGTATTACTTGCAAATTATAAGCTATTTTATAAAGTACAAAAAAAATTAAAGAATGATAAAACAGTTTTCAATTGTCAAAGCAATAAAATTTTACAAAAACAAGATTTTTTTTTTTTTTTTTTTTTTTTTAAAGCAAGAATTGGCATATTAAAAAATTAAGTAGAACTACTTACTTTTGTTTTTCTTTGCAAGTTTCTGAAAAATTGCCAGAATTCTTTCTGCACTGGCTAGCATAACATCTTGTTGTTTGGATGCTGCACTTGGATTTACCTTAAAAATAAAAATAAATTTGAATCTTTAAAAAAAATTGTTTAAACATTAAGATTATTATAATTCAAACAATTGCTTTAATATCAATTTCAAACTATCTTATCCCATTCTTTTAATATTTTTTGAATACTGCGATCAAATTATTGAGTATAAAACTAGGCCTGATTTTAGTATTTTAAATATTTTTGAATCAATCATAACTTTTGTTACTTTTCATTACCCAAAAAAATACTGTTAAGGCTTTCTAAATTTATCTACAAACTATACTTAAATTATGTAAAATTCAAATTAACCATCACGATTAAAAGTAATATGCTGCAAGCTAAACAACAATATCAGTAAATGTGTTATGGTAAAATTTAAGTTTTTAGCCTGCATGTTTTAATCTGAGGGAAAATCAGTTTTAAACTAGATCTTTAAAATGAAATTATAAAAAAAAAGAAATGACTGCTTATTTAATGTCTCTATTTTTAAAAAATTTCTTTGTATTAAAAAAGTACTAACTTAAAAAAATTATTAATCAATGTAAAATAGTTAAAATAAAACCAAAATTACAGAAATGCAAATATTAATCTCTATGAAGGATAAACTTGATGGTTAAATCTAAATCTAATTATTTAGCTGATATTATATGTACAATGTTTAAATTTATATTAATATAAGTTGAAAATTTTATTTAAATATTTTATATTAGCTGAAATTATAAACTGCCTGCATAGAAATGTAGTAAAACCAAATATCTTTAATGCATAAACAAATTATTTAAAACAAAGCATAAAATATTGGATGCAATATATTCATTGATATTCTTTTCTTGTAAAATTCATACAAGTTTCCTTCACAATATAATTCAGAATTAAATATGAAGTTCGAATTTAAACTTTATAAAATTCCATATTCATTCGAAAAATCCGTATAGTTTTTTTAAAAATCAGAATACAAATAAATAAAATTTTATTATAAAAATAAAGAAGAATTCCCCTATCACAAAATAGACTCACTTTTTCTGGTTTAGTTTGTTCCCCTATTTTATCTTTCACAGTGACCTTCCTTTGTTTCTTTGGTGCTTCTATAGGTTCTGCATCAAATGTGCCATATCTAAAAGAAACCTTACAAAAGATGAGCCTCTTACACTCTTTCAATGTTTACACTTTAAAAAAAAAAAACAATAAAAATTTCATAATAAAATAAAATAAGATGATAAATATTGAATTAGACATAAGAACAGTTAATGAAAAATATTTAAACTATTTTTTTAATGCATAACATTTTTACAGTATCACTCTAATATGATTAGCTACAAGATTTCAATGATTATATATAAATGAATTATGTAATAATGAGAAGTTTTTTTCCAGAATCCAATATACAATTACATTTTTTCAAGTAAAACATTATAAGAAAACAACATCATATCAATCTCATTATCATAATAACTTTGTCATAATATAAGTATTATGACAAATTAATATTTGCCATAATAATAATTAATATTTTATAATATTTATATTTTTGACATTTTACACTACACTTCGACAACTTCCAACTAATAAAGCTAAAATAGAATTGAAATAGATAAATTTTAATGAAAGAGTTTTATAAATATTAAAAAAAAAAATCATTAACTGAAATATAAAAAAAGAAAATACTAATACTTGCATTATTTAATTTAAGAAAATAGTTATTTTGGTAAATTCTTTAATATAATTTATTTGTTAAGAATTATGAAATTATCAATATTAAAATGCTGATATATTTACAAAATATATATATATATTCTTTTAAAAAACAGGATTTACTCTCAAATCCTTATATAATACAATATCAGTTAGCACAATAATTAACACCTTGATCTAGATACTACATCCTTCATCATTACTAAATATCAAAAAATTAAAATTTGATATGAAAATGTAATTTTTTTCAATATGCAAAAATTATAATTTTGAAAAATTCTATAAAATATTTGCAATAATATTTGAATTCATAAATTCTACACTCCAAGAATTATGAAAGCTGTAGAACTTTCATATTTAGAAAGATTAAAAGCATTTTATATGGTCACAAAATTTCAACAAAATTTTCACAAATCACTTACAAAAAGGAAAAGTTGGGAACTGTGAACATAAGCCTTTTACTGAGGTCTCCTACTTTGTCCCATACTTTATGAATGGGTTCAGCTCTTTTAGGTCTTTTGTCATCATCGACAAATCTTGGACAATAGTAATTTCTCTACAAAATAAATTGTGTATTACAAAAAAATCAATTCTAGAAAAAAAAAAATTTAACTTGCAAATGCAAAATATAGCTTATAAGCTTAAAAAATGTAGCAATCAAGCATTTTATAGAGTTGAATTTAAATAATTCAAAAGTATGTATTCTAAATCATTCTGATTTCCAAAAGTATTGCATTGCTTTATTTCTTGTAAATTCAAAAGTAGAGGAATAAATTCTATCAAAGTCAGTCGCTAATAAGGTATGAAAGTCAATAAAGTATAATTTTTATAAACTATAAGTAAATTTTGATAAAGTTAAGTATAACTTTTTACAGAATAATGGAAAGAAATATTAAGATTAATGCAAGGAAAATTGAAACATTGTAAACTATTTGAATTTTATATTAACAAATAAGGTATTTTAAAAAATTGTGCATAGTTAAATTTAAAAAAATAACAAAATTATGAAAACTACAACAGTTAAATTGGAATCATTAAAGCTCTTTTTTAAAAAAATGATAAAATATTAAAATAAATTTCTGAAAAAATCACTTCAAGATGCAAACTTTCACTTTCCAAATTATATTTGGACAAAGTTTATTAATTCTAAGTCAAACTGCCTACAATTGTAATTTCCTTCCTGTTTCATACTCCTGTTTCATGTTTGAAATTTAAACATTAGTTAATTTTAAACTACAATTTAAACTAAATTATTAAGATTTTAAAAACATAATTATAAGATACTCTTTAGTAAAATGATTTTTAAAAAATACTTACAACTTTTACAGAAAATTCTCTAGGATTGAAGACTAATGTGTCAACAGTAAAAGCTTTTGCACACAGCCTAGCAATTCTTGTTTGAAGTTCTAATAGACCAGAGTCTTGAATAATTTTGCTAGCTGTTGCTTCAGCTATAATAGAACAATGCTAGATATAATAAAACAAAACAAATGCATAAAAATAATTCGTGAATAAATGTTAATCATAATTCAAGAAGCCTCATCAATATAAAAATGAAAGATATATCATAAGATATATGTGCTTAAATGACATAATGTCTTGGGATATTTCTCGAATATTATGTGGACCTCCAGAAACTCTACCCAGAGAAAAGCAAAAATTTGACATAACATGGATACAAGTAGTAGACAGAATTTGTTTTGTCAGACATTTTATGATTTCTTGGCATATCATAATAATTCTGTGTTTATAACTTATAAGAAACTTGTATGCAAAGGACTTTCAATCATATTCCAGAATGCTTCAAATATTACATGTCTGATGATAAAAATAGCCTAATATAGTACTGATATTATACAATGATCTTTGAACTAGTCGCATATAATATGGACTTAGTAAAACAACATTACTAAACAACACTACTATCCAGAAATATTCCACAAAACAGTAGGAAACCAACAGCCCATTCTGTATCTGAGGTGCTCTGGGGACTGGCATACACCCCGTTTTAGAATGCACCACCCACTAGTTCTCACCACCTCAACTGCCCCTCAAATGAATCCAAACATTATTTGTTTCTTAGTTTACTTAGGAATTAGTCTTCATTAAGAATAATGGAGAAGATTTGTGAAATCTCTAGATATTTGTGAAGAAAATAAGAGAAAGCTAAGATGACAGATCTGTGTCTTGGACTGTTTACAGTCTTCTTTTAATTGATTCTTTATTTATATAATTATTTTAACATAGTTTCAGTTATCTGTTTTTTATGTAGAATTATAGCACTAAAAAAAACATGCATTTCTGTTCATAATATTGATTTACCTTCAAGCAATGCTTTTTTTTATGTGTTTATCATTCTAAATCTGCTTTTTGTTTTTACCTTGTACTTGTGCTATTCACATATTTTTCACTTTATATTATAAGATAGATACATGATTTAAGATATTGGCATAATGTTTGATAGTGCCGTACAGAACACTATGCCTTCCATCCTTCCATTCACATATTTTTCACTTTATATTATAAGATTGATACATGATTTTAGATATTGGTACAGTGTTTGATACTTCTGTACAGAACACTATGTCTTCCACCCTTTAGACATTGTGATATTTTTTTTATGCTTATGTGTGCTAATGGTTTATATATGTACTTTTCAACTTAGTCTCCTGAACTCAGAATTAATTTGCTAGCTATTTAATTTAAATATTTTATTTAGTCAAATGAACTATAATGTATAACCTTATTTACCACCCATATTCTGATGATGACTGTAAGCATTTCAACAAATAAATAAAGGCACTTTCCCCTATGACCTTCCAGGTCTTACACCCTTTCAGGTAGGCAGGCTGTCTTGTGACAGGCCAAGTAGGAAACCAGCAATAGCTTGTATCATTTATTTTGATAAATTAGAATAAGTAATACATAAATTCATGGGTTCTTGGATTTATTCAATATCTGAATTTGATCATCAAAAGTCATGACAACTGAAAATGTTTTCATCATACTATGCATGTTCTTTTTGTCAGCCATCAGGTATTCAATATAAGTTGCATGCAAAGGGTTGAAGCTATTGACATACTGCTAATTAAGTATGCCATTGTCATTTCCTCTCAATAGCAAATTTTCAATGCCCATACCTCATAGATATGCCTATTAATTGAATGTAGAATCAGTTTATATATTAGTTGTAGAAATATCATTCAAATGCTGCAACAGATGTTGCTGAGTTGTATCATTCAACAAGTATAAATAGATAATTCTAATAACTTCTTAAGAGAAATAATGCCTTTCATGAAGTATCTTTACCAGTGTCAGATTTCTTACTACGTAGCTACCTAGGGCTGTTAGATAGAATGGGGCAGATGGCTGCTTAATTAAAAATGTTATTAGACTAGATGTCAAAAACAAATCTTTAGAAATATAATTTGTTTAACTATAAACAAAAGAACTATAAAATGTATACTTAAGATACTTATTATTATACTTTAATAATATATATTTATTGTTAAGAATATAAATTGCTTTTAATAATACATATATTTTATTATTACATATTTGGAATATTAATTTTTCCAGTTATGCCATATTGTGCATGAGAGATACTGTAAAATAATAAATTTTAGCATTATATTTATTAGAAATGTATTACTCTGTCACAATTAAACTTAATAATTAAATGGCTTAGGACTACAAAAACAAACAAAAGGATACAAAAAATTTACACTACTACTAAAAATTAGGACTACAAAAAATTTGGCCTTCATAATGGATTTAAGAGGTACATTTTTTTACTGATATAAAATGAAATATTACTTGCCACATTTAAATTGTTTTGAAAGTAAAATTAAAAACTGAATTTTATGATGAATCAGAAATTTTTGATTGATCAATTCTTTGATATATACTAAAAATTATTATACATATATGTATGTAAGCATATAATTTTAATATCTGAAGGCAATTTTGAAGACAGTGAAAAGACTTGATTCTTTGATGCTGTCACAGGGAGGCACATATAATGTACAAGCAGGAGTGACAAGCACACACACAATGACACAGGGAGGAATAAGGGAAAACTCATGAACCTTTTATCCCTGGTCTTATATACTGTGATGTTTTAATAGGGATTTCCATTGCATAGGTCAAAAAGCAAAGGAAACACAGGGATCTTTTAAAGGAATTTGTCAAATCAGCAGTATCGTCTCCTTTCACACAGAGAGTGTAAAAGAGTTGGTTTTATATGATTACCAAAATTTGAAGCTTAAAACATTTTGTTGAAGGAAAAAAATTAAGAAATCAAATATAAAAGTTACATAAAACATTTAATTGAATATTTTAGGAATGATTAAGTCAGGTGAACCAGCCAGTCGCCAAAGCAGCTCGTTATAAATACAAATTAAAACTTCTTAAGTACCAACTTAATTAGTATTTAAAAACATATATGTTATTGGTTAATGCAGTTAACTAATAAATATTAATTATAGTTTAAAAATTGAGTAATTAATATCAATGATATCTAATAAAATCGATTAATTTATTTACATTGATCAAATATTATTAACATCAATCAATTGTATTGCCTAACAAAATGCAAACAATATCAAAATGAAAAATCAGCATACTTGAAGAAATAGCTTCACGGTAAAGTTCTTCAGTCCTGTCTAAAGTTCTATTAAGATCTCTTGCTCCACTGATAAATTCTTCTTCATGTTCTACAAAATAAATAAATCATAACATATGTTAAAATTTTTGCAGAGAGGTAAAAATAATAATAACAATCAAAATAACAAGAAAATAAACTTGAAAAATATCCATTTCAAAAATTAAAACGGACAAGAATGGCACTGCATGAAAAGGAAGAGTCATTAAAATAAAAATTTTAAATCTGTTTTGTATTCATATACAATTTAATATAATAACCATAAATCACAATAACTAAATTTTAATCACTATTCGGTAAATGAAAAAGCTCTTGATAATAAAAGAATATGAAATTCAAATTAGAGTTGCATATTTTACAGTATCAAATTACTAAGCTTGGCAAACATTTCACATTTCAAAAGTAAACTACTTTTTTATTTTAGTCCCTTTTTACAGATATCTTTAGTCTTACCGTTAAATCAGAGATGGGATTGATCAAAAGGCAAAAAAGAGGAAATCCAAAAATGTAACACAATGTGCAAAAACTATGAATTAATTTATCGATATAGAGAAAAATTTATCAAAACTGCAACCCAATTAAATTTTACATTCATATCCAAAAATTTATATAAGAAATCAATAGCATCTGCTTTTCTTAAGGACAATTTAAAAAATATAGTAGCATGGCCAAATTTATATGTATACAGAACAGCACATACGAGGGGAAGCTAGTACTTAATTATAAATATACGTCATTAAATTATATTTTAGTCAATATTTCTTTAATATTCTATAAACCTTTGAAGAATAAACCATGCACAGGTCTTTTTTTATATTGAGCTTTTATTGATATGATTTAATCATTCTATGGTCTGCAATTGAGCATCAGTCATGGTAGTACAATAAATAGATTCATTTTATATACAAATTTATTCATATGTAAAAGAAATTTTTGAGAACTGGATCCTGGGATATTTTACATGAATATTTCTCTGCAATTTGACAATTTTGCCAGATATTTTCTTTGCAACTTCTTTTGACACTGACCAATTTGATAGGCTTCCTTAAACAGGAAATTTCTTATGTCAAAAATAGATAGTTATATAATAAAATAAATAAATATAATAAATATGGCATCAAATATTCTTAGTGAATGAACTTATTTTCATTGTTTTATGGCTAAATGCTAAGCGAACATTCAGTCTTATAATTTTATTTTTCAAAATTCCTTAATCATTTAATTTTTAACATAATGTTTACAATGATATGCATAATCTCAAATTATTCTCATCATTAATCGGCATTATTAAAAAAAAACTCAAAATTATTCTGCATAAAAAATTTAAAAAATCCTTTGAAATATTCTTAAGATGAGAAATTCTAGAAGCATCATGTTCTTAGTAGTGTCATCTTCATATAGTATAAGTAGATAAACATATCAGTACATTCATCTGTATGATTAGTGACATTTATTAAAATGGTAGAACCCCCTTTTTAAACAGAGCTATAATGAAGCACAGTTCATCAAGTATCACTGCTACTTTCACTTGATATACATAAAATTTTTTAGCATAATATTTTAAATTGCTATCTAAATATAACTGTCTTCAACTAAAAATTTTTATCTCTTCCCAATAATCTGATCTTTAATGCTAAAATGTAACAGATATTATGTTATGTTAAAAATGGTAACAAAAAAAATATTTTCTGTTTTATAATAGTGCATAAACTTAATTGAAAAATTTTAAATAAATATGTTTTTTAGTTTTAAAATGTAAGAATTTTAATCTTTATTCTTGTATTTGCACAATATCTTCTATATTTTTGTTTTTGTTTAAAAATAAATAAAAATAGGAATGTAAATTATCAAAAAGTTAAGTAGATTTTTACAAGATAAATAATAAAAATTTGCAATCCTTTTTTCAGTATTTTTTAAAACTAACAAATTACCAGTTATTGAGGACAGATACATATTCCTGAAATGAATGAATTACTAAAGTGGGAAAAGCAAAGAACTCTTTAAAAAATAACAAAATATGATTCTAAAAAATAACAGTTTTGAACAACTTTTTAAAAAAATTGTTTTCTTTACAATTTAAAAACCAGATTTTATAGAATTTTTTAAATAAAAATTTGGTAAGATTATAATTAAAATAAATGCATCATTTTTTAAATAAATATTTTTTTTTAAAAAAAGTTTAAATATCTTTCTTTGTTCTTCTGTCCATTTTCTTTCTTGAAATATCTGATGTTCTTTTCCTACTTTATGATTGTATTTCTGATCTACCGTATTCAATATTGGTAGATATTTTTTAAAAAAAGCTTTTTTTGCATTTTTCCCAGAAAATTAAACATTTTTTAAGCACCTTTTTTTTTTTTTCAGAATTAAGTACTCTTCTTGGAATTTTTTTTAATAAGTATTACAGTAAGTCCTTGTCATTACACTTAGAAATGCTATTTGCCCAACAGTTTCACAGTGGCAAAAATGAAATTCTAGTACGGGAACATTGAACTTCCATTTTTTTAGACTACAATAAAAACTTTCTAATTTTTATCTCATGTCATAAGATTAAGTCAAACTAGACAAAATCTGAAAAAAGTCAGTGAGTCTCTGAAGAAAATTTAGAAATGGTAGATTTCAGAAAATAACAACAAAAAAAAACTGGAATTCTGATTAAATCTGGAATATAATTATCCCTTTTTCATATCTACAATAATTTCTAGAGATAAAAGTTTAGTAGCCATATAAATATCAAGAAACAAACCATTATTTTACAAAAAAACAAGGATGCAAATATGATTTAGTCATATTACAATTAGAATTTCTTAACTTCTGGTTTTTTCTTTTTTTAAATTTATAAAGTAATCTGTCTTACTAAAACTAAAATATTATTCAAAAAAATTTATTTTTAAATATGAATATATTATCACAGCGCAATAACTTCTGTTTAAAAAAAAAATCATTGACTTAGTCATCTAAACCTTTCTAAATCATCAATATCAATGTTCTGTAAAAAATCTGGTTGAATTAGCAAGATTTTTAAGGGAATTAGTTATTCCTTAGACTTGCAGATAAAAAAAGTGTTAGTATTACAGAGAAAATTAAATAGTTTTCAACAAGTTTGTTCAACTAATGGTTAAGAATTAAATTAATGAATTGTTTCTTGCCAAGCAAGTCACAATTGTGCTAAATGTCCAAAAACAAGCCAAAGTTCTTGAATGGTAATCAGAAATAGTAACAAATGGCTTTTAAGGTTTCTAATAATCAATTCTCATGATTACATTTGGAGAAAAGTCATTTCAAAATAATTCAGTTTTAGTGTCCATACATTGGCTCAAGAAATGCAAGTTTCTGGTAAGTAGGTTACTTTATCAGTTAATAAAGTTAACATAACTAATATTTTTTAAAGAAGTTAAAAACCATCTCCATCAATATGATAAACTAATACTCAATGCCAAATGAAAGTCATTATGCATGCCCAACGATTTTTGTCTTATTTATTTGGTGAAAGATAATTTTTTCAATTGAAAAATAAAAATTGTTTCAGATTTAGTAATTAAAAAAGCATCTACAAAAAAAAGAAAAAAAAAAGAGGAAAATTTGAAGCATTACTTGAATCTTTTTTTTTTTTTTTTGCTGGAGGTACATAATAAAAGTGCTTCACCCCTTCTTGTTATTAAATCTCTAGCTCTTGCAAAAATTCTATAACAATCTCAAGACTATCAAAGAAATCCTACCATCACCTAGAGCCAGGCGAAACCCTTATCTGATCTCATTTCTACCATAATATATTTTGTTTTATCAATCATTTCTTTTCACTTGATATGTCAATATTTTTTTATCAATATTATCGCTCATTGAGAAATGTCTTTCACCTCTTAAACTCATTTAATTGCCCCAAAACATCTCAGTCAGATCTCTGGGAAACGAGAAGATACCGTGCAGTCAGGGCTCATAGAGTTATGGCTCTGAAGAAGACTGAATGATAATGATTAATGAAAAAAATGACATTTTAATTTCCCTTGCTTTCAATTAATGTTATATAATCTAGCATTAATGTTATCTAATAGATATATCATCTAGTATTAACTTCAGTATAGCACTGCATATCTCGCAATTTGATATTTAATTGGTATAAAAAGCATTAATATGAATTAGCTTTGGTGAATGGGAGGGGGGGGGGCAAAAGTATGTCTCCCACATCTTAATGATATCATTAAGGACAATTTGCTATTTATTTGCAGCTCTCAAGCTCATTTAATAATTTGCTTCATAAAAATCTGATTTAAACAAATTTCTAAAAATATTTTTTTGATACAATTGGCAAAAAAAAAGTTCAGTTATCATCAAGAGAATGAAATCTAATATATTTTTATTGTTTCATAATTCAATACTGTCTATTACATTATTTTAACTTTACTTACTTTAATTTTAACTTCCTTTAATACAATAACTTGATACCAGATTTTCACTCACTAGCAAAATGAAGCTGTAAATTTGAGTGTATGTATATGTTTTAGAACCCAAATTCATTCTATAAAAAGATTTTTTTTAAAATTCATTTTATAAGATTAGGTGAGATCGTGTTTAGTTTAATAAAGCATTTTATGCAATGCATATAATAACTAAGATAGTTTGAAAATGTTCTTAACTAATATTTTTCTTTTCAAATCTCATCATCATCAGATATTTTAATGGAATTAATATTAAAAAAAATCATTTTACTGAAAACTTGCTTTAAGTACACAATTTACTTTTGCATAAATTTCAGTTTGCTTTACTGATATCAAGTACAGATAGCAAATTTTAAAGTACTCTACAATGACAGCTGGAAAGCAAATATTTCAAGCAAACAAACTGGTCGTCAAAGGCAACTCATATTAATGTACTAAAAACACATAATACTATTATTATCAATTACTAAATAAAAGTTATAATATCCAAGACAAAGAGTTCTAATAATTTAAACAGATATATGGGTCACAGAATTAAGTTAACAATGTGGATAAAAACAGATTATCTTCGTTCTTTCGTGCAGATTCGTTCTTTCTCAATTATATAATTTTTCCATATAGAGCCATGAAAAATTTCAAATTTAATACACTAACAGTTCAATCCAGATTCTTTTCTAGATTTGAATAATGGATATCATAAAAAATTTAAACACAAATTCAAATATATAATTCCCTAAAACAGTTACACAATTAAACTGCACACCATTTCTTCCCGCTGCATTTTCAATATATTGTTTCACATTTTTTGACAACTACACACAATTTTTATACAATAAACTAAAATACACACCTAGTAAATCAAGCCTCAGCTTTTTTGTTTCTTGGATAATATAATTATCGTCCATTTTAAAATATATATGTATATACAGCTTTCTGTAATTGAAAAAATCATAAATCTGGAGGGAAAAGAACTGTATTTTGGTTTCACTACACTTTGTTTTGTTGCCAAACGATGGAAATAGTTGAATTATACTGTGCTTTTAGAAAAATATTCGATAAAAATCGTTACGTAAAAAGAATATTATTGCATCATCTTCAATGAGTATTTATTTAATTCAAAGCAACTTTTAATATATGATAATATCTTATCCTTGAAAAAAACCAGTATTTGTCTAGAAATAGAAAATTTCCAGAACTAAACAAAACCAAAATAAAAGATTACGGTTATGGTTTTCGTTTCCTGTCTGTTTGCAACTCTTTCTATAATTTCATTAAATCAAGTAGGACAAGCAACGTGTATTTGTATGATTTGTCCGAAGCAATTTTGGTAAAGTAAAAATCTTGTTTTTGACATTTATACCTGTCTCAATTGATATAGAATACCATACGTTTTACCTGTACATACGAATTCTTCATCTGTCTTTAGAGAAATAACTTTATTGCATTATATCCAGAGACGACATTATATTATATCCTAAACGAAAAGTAATCAAATTAACTATGCTTTTATTTTTTTTTGATTTAGAGTTTAATTCCTTTTTGCGTTATTTTGCTAGTTCGCTTAATTCTTTTTTTAAAGCCAGATGTAGAATATTAATATTTTTTAACATCCAAGTAGCAAAAAGCCCGCCGTATGTTTCTGAAAATGTGTATATATATGACATATTTTTACTCTTATATTGAGTATTTTACAATATTTTTAGTAGATTAATCCTACTCATTCATTTAACAGTAGTTTTAGAACTTTTAATTTCTGTGCTTGTTAATATTGCTTATATTTTCAGTAGATGAGATTTGACAGGTTAAATTCTGTTACTGCCTTTTTTTTTTTTTTTTTTTTTTTTTTTGCAGATAATTTTGTTTAAAAAAAAATTCCTAATTCTAGATATTGTTCGATTGATATTTTATTTTTCTCTTCTTAAACTTGAAATCTTTTAATTATTACTTGCAGATGTCAAACTTATTATTTACATTACTCCTGGTCCTTGTGGCCTTGGAGCTTGCTGTGGCACCCCCAGTTGATCAAAAGAAAAAAGATGAAGAAAAGAAAGACAAAGGCGAAGAACTGGATGATTTTGTAAGTTTCTAGATGAATTTTCTAGTATATTTTTATCATTTTACCAATTAGTCAAATCTTGCTGGCAAGTTGGTATTTGCCATTCTTGTGTTTCTTAATGTGATTGACCCAGTTGATCAAATACCATGAAATGTTTTTCAGGTTTTTTAAAGGAATATTATTTAAATATGTGAACATACCATATAAATCTATTTACTTTTATTCATTCACTTTTTTCATATAAAAATGGGTAATTAATATTCTATATTTCAAATATATCTAAACAAGCATTTTCTTTTTATAATATTTCTAAATTTTTGTAAGTGCTGTATTGGATGAATTGCTATTTCAATTTTATTTACAAATGCATATGTCAATTTAAAAAATATTTTGCTCTGTTAAATGTAAAGATTTGATTTGTAAGACTTGTGTTTGAATTTAAATGAAAACATTGTTGATGTGCAGATGTATTATATTGTGCTCTTTATAAATTATTTTAAAACTTATTTTTTCTGAATAATTTTTTTTCTCGAATTTTTCTTATAACTTTGGAAACGTTAGATAAAAAGATTTTCTCTGTGTGTGTATGTGAAATTATTGTGAATTTCTGTATTTTAGAAAAGTTTGATGAATAAATATTTTATTATTAATGACATAATAAAAGATTCTTAATTTTCAGGTTATAACTTGTATATTTCTTTAAAGTTACTTATAAAAAATATTATATATATATAATATGCATATAAGATATGGATGATTTTTGAAGTTGATTATATCTGCTTTATTCTTTTTAAATATTCTTCCAAAAGTTAAACTGTTTTTTTTAATGATAGTAAATATAATTTTTCAGTTTAAGTATATGGTTTTTAAGGCTATTTTCTGTTATAAGTTGCATTTTAAAAAATTAATAATCTGGGACCTTTTTGCATATTAAATACAATCCATTTGCCTAAATTCCTAACTATACAATCAACTTTTTCCATTTGCAGTCAAATGTGTATATTTAGTACCTAGCTTGATAGATGACCTTGTGATTTTATAAATATGCAGCTAAAAAGAATGTAAAATTATTTTTGTGTAAAAAGCATATTAGAAAATAAATACTGAAAAATCCAAGGTTATTTTGATTTTTTACTTATAAACAATAAATGAAATATATAAGGGACTGCTGAAAAATAATTTTCCCTAAACTTCTGCTTTAAAAGGCTTTGTTTCACTTTAGAAGAAGTAGAACATAGATTTGCCCTACCAATGTTGCTACGAAGATAGTTGATACATTTATTACTAAGCTCAATAAAGTTTTTAAACCATTGTTTAAGAAATGCATGTCTGGTACAGAAGACATTTTTATGTGAAATTGTGTTCCACCAAATGCCTATTGTTCTCTGTATTGACATTTGATGTCTGTGCTCAGTCCACATTAGGCCTCTAAGTGAATAGGCTGTACCTTTTAACTTGATTTAAAATGTGACATTCTATCATTTTTTTTCAAAATTATTTGTTTGACGTTTTTTGATACATGTATAATATTCTATAGCAACTTACATTTCCTTCTTTGTCAAAATTGCAAGGCAAGTCTTTTGTTATCTGTTGATATAAAATGTGTCATTTATTTTATCTTCTTGTGTGCTGAATATAGATTCAGCACACAAGTTCAGTCAGATATTGTAAATTTTTACATCAGAGCCTTTTTCATTGATTTATTTCAAAAACAAATAAAGATTTCTTTAAAAATATACACACATATATATATATATATATATATATATGCCACAATTCAATTAAAAGAGTAGAAATACAATTTTATTTTTAATTTAAGCTGGAAATACTGAATCCCAAATTTAAGTTTTAAAACATTTATTCTCTCTGTTATGAAAGTCGTACAATTGGATTTATAGAATACAACCATTTTATGATCCTTAATAGTTTGTTAAATGTTTATATATTTGTGTATTGATTAATGTATCCATATTTATATTTTAACATTGAAAATTTCACCTGTATAAACTTATTAGTACTTAGTCAAAACATGAATCAGATTTTTTTTTTTAGATTAAATTTTCCTATTTTATTCTGTGGTAGCTATTTTTCTCTTTTCATTTTTCACTTAAATAATCATCTGCTTTGTAATTTTATACAATCAGTGTAAAATAGTGAATTAATTTTCTGAAACCTTTTTTTAGGGGCTAGAATATGGAAGATATTTACAGCAAGTTGTACAAGCTCTTGAGGAAGACAAAGAGTTTGCAAAGAAATTGGAGAATATAAGTGCCGAACAAATTAGGGTATTTATACTGATTTATATTTCCTTTAAAGTGAAAGTAATAACAGAATAGCTCTCTTTAGTTCTGTTAATAGCGTATTTATATACATCCTTAGTATATTATGCTTTCCTGCTATTTTGTTATGTTTTTTTTTTCCCCATACACTAATTTATTTATGGGCTGTTTTTTTTTATCTGTTTGGAATTTGATGTTGTGAAACTTTTTTGTGTTATTACTTTTTAACTGTAAAATATTGTTTGTGGTATAAATTATTGCTAAATCTTATTATATTCTTAGCTATACACTATAATATATGGTATTTATAATTGTTCCTTTTTAAATTTAATTCATTCAAAGCTCAAAATTGGGGTTTTGAAATCTGTCTTCATAGATACTATTATTCTTGCTCCAAATTCGTTTTTTATTTTATAATTATAATTCATTCCTTAGTTATTTTTTTTAAATATATATATCTTGCAAAAATATAATAATAAAAAATATATATTGAAAATGTGTAAATAATTTTATTCTCAATACCAATTTATTGTTTTGAATAATGTAAAAATGATTTTTATATTTACTATTGAAAAATTAAAAGTTTTTACTAAACCATCCATTTTTTTAAATTTTATTTGCATATTTTTTATATTTATTCTAATATTGTAACAATTTTTTTTTTTACATATATTGTAATATCACAAAATTTATGTAACCTATTTCAATGTTTAAAAAACAGCATCGATCTTAAATTTAAAATAAAAAGGAGGAAAAAACTTTAAAAAAAAATTCTTATCAGTAACAAATAATATTGACTCCCCCCCCCATCCTATATGAAACATAGAACTATATGCTCATGCTTGATGGGGGAAGAAAATATATATTATTTGAACAAAAATTTTCTTTTTATGGAATTTTGGTGGTTAGTATTGCTTGTTAAATGACAATTTACACTTTTAATTTGAGTAAAAAGAATATTACTTTATGATGGATTTTAATATGCATAAAAGTATTTAAAAAAAATTTTTTTAATAAAAAAAAGGTATTTATTTTTTCTGTTTCATTTGAATTTTTTAAGAATTTTTTACTATTCCATTATGAAATTCTTAATAGCATAGGATTCTTAATTTACAATATCTGTTATGAAATAAAATGCAGCTTTTTTGTTATTAACATCTTTTTTTTATGCAATAGCTGTTGTCATTTTTTTCATAAAACACCATCTGTTTCAGCAGATGGTCAATGGATGCTTTATTGTGTTGTCATCAGAAACTGTTTTTGGTTTAGATGTTTTCATTTACATTCATATATTTTTTGCTTCTTTTCTAACCTGAATAAAAATTGCCATACTAATTTTTTTTTTGTGCTGGATATTTAGATTACAAAATAATTTTTTAAAATGTGTCAATATATTTGTACAATATAGGATTTTGAAGAGGGAATAGGAGAGAATTATTTCTGAGATAGGATATTTTGCTAATTTCAACTATCAATATTGTTACTATTCTTTTTTTTTCTTTCTATTATTAGCAAAAAATTTAATAAAAAATTGAAATTATTTATAAACTACGTGGAAAGAAAGCAAGTGGTTCCTCATAGGGAATGAAATCTTAATTTTTAACAATACAATAGTTGTACCAAAGCATATACAAACTGAAAATCATCTTTAGTACCTGTAAGAGAAAGCTTAAGACTAGAAGATATTTTACTGGATCATATCTATATGTCAAATATGATGAATCGAAAATTGAACTTATATAATCCTTGTGAGAATTTTTTGAAAATACCAAAAAAGAAACTGTGACCATTTTTTATTTTATTTACCCCACCTTATGGAGTGCATAATATTTTTTATTGAATGACTCGTAATTTAAATAAACCAGGGTTATTGTGTTTATAATCTGTTTTAAAAATTCACTTTGAAGAGATAAAGGAAAATATCTATCTTAATCAAAGTAATTGTGTCTGGATTTATTAAATTGTTTTAATTACTAAATTTAAAAAATAAAAACTACAATAGTTTAATTCCATGTTTTAAAATTTGTATGTGATGATTCTATAATTGATTATGTATTGCATATGACTAGTTAGTTTGCTGGAAATATTAATTATATATTATTTCAAATAAATTTGTTTGCTGTAGTTAAATGTCCATAGCTCTATCAGTTACATTAAATTTTACATTAATGTGGGGTTATATTACACTAATTTCTGTATTTTGTATATAATTTTTTTCTAATGAAGATCAGTCTCGTGACATGTATCTATTAAAAACATAAAAATCTATTAAAAACACTCTTGTGATACTCTAATTTCACTTTTATGGTCATCTTGTAAACTACCTTAGCATTATACAGAATCTTCCTTCTCTAATTTTCAACGATTTAAAAAATTAAGCAATTAAATATATGATGAAATGAAAATTGTTTAAATTGCTGGGTAACAATGTAATCTGTTGAGAAATTATGCAAAAAAAAAAATTAATTATCAAAATTAAGAAAAAAATTATTTTATTATTAAGTTGGTATCATTAAAAAGACAATTTCTTAAACTTTCAAATAGTGGAAATTATTTTTTGAATTTATTGCAGGCAAGTGCCAAAATTCAATTATATTTTTTTATTAAAATTTTGCTTTGAATGATCATCTTCTCCCTCCATGATATATATTTGGTAGCTATGGATCTATCGCTATGACCTGTAGAATGCCAGTACAAACATTCCTCTTTACTATTAGTAGAAATGATTATGATGCTTATTTTCCCACCTTTTCTAAAAATTTTATCCCCATGCTTATGTTTAAATGTAACATATATATAAATATCGAGCTTTTAGATTTGTTTTTTTAATTGATTTGTTTTTTAATGGATGTTGATTTCTGCTATTGTTCTATTCATAAGCAAAATAATATAATTATGGTATTTGATAAAATATAAAACTTTTTTTACATTGTTTCAGAGTGGCCATATTGCTAAAGAATTGGAATTTGTAAAGCATAATGTTCGTTCAAAGCTGGATGAATTAAAGAGAATCGAAGTGGATCGTCTGCGTAAACTTATTCAAGAACAAATGGAGCGCACTCAATTAGGTCTGTACCGAGACGAAGATGGTCATCTGTTGAACTCTCCTGATGGTCGACGTTGGAGAACTATTCCTGACCACAAACGTGGTTTTGAAGGTGGTGTTGGTGATGGGAATTTCTGGTTAGGTTGGCTTATTTTCTGCTTTATGCTTGCAAGTCCCTCCCACTCCACTGTCTGTTGCATCTGCCCCTTCCCTTGTCAAAATGTTCCATTTGTGAGGGGGAAAGGAAGCTCTTTTAAGAATAGAGCATTTTTTTAAAAATTATGTCTAAATTATGAAAAAGTAGAAATCAAACTCTAAATTTTTATTTTAAAAAAATGTTTGCTTTATGAAAAATGTTACCTAAGCTAAGAAAAAAATATGAAAATTTCTACTCGAAATATTTTGTTTTATATTCTTCACTATTTGCTTATTAGCTGTTTTGAAATGAATTTTCATTTAACTATCATTTTGAAAGAAATGGAGTTGCAATGTTTATTTCCTTTGAAAAATGATTTGAAAGCAAAGTTTGATGAAAGTTTGAAAAAGTATTTTAATATAGATTTTGTGATGAGCTATACATCATAGAAAGCTGATATTATCATTTATGTATGTTGTCTTAAAATTCCTTTATAACCATTAGCTTGTTTGACTCCTTTGAAAGGATGTCTGTTCATTAGCTTTTACGTTGGCTCTTTTGAAAAGATGTCTGATCATTAGCTTTTATGTTGGCTCTTTTGAAAAGATTGATCATTAGCTTTTATGTTGGCTCTTTTGAAAAGATGTCTGATCATTAGCTTTTATGTTGGCTCTTTTGAAAAGATTGATCATTAGCTTTTATGTTGGCTCTTTTGAAAAGATATCTGATCATTAGCTTATTTGTTGACTCTTTTAGAAGGATTTAAGATTATTTTGTTTGTTGGCTACTTTGAAAGGATGTCTATTGGGCAGTAGTTGCACAACACATCTGATAAATGTGAAATTATATGCCACAATCCTTTTATCTTGATGATTCCTGGGGATGTTGTGTAAAATTTAAAAGAAAATTGCTTAACTTAATGGTTTTCCTATTTTCTCCATTTGAAATGAAACAAGGCTTGGAGAATTCAATCAAACTTGAAGCTTTGAGTATCCAATAATAAACTATATTATTAGTTGAGATTATTTATTTGAGTATTAATGCTGAACAATCTTGCTTATAACCATTTTTTTATTACTAAAACTGTGCTGCCTTATATTAATAGATGTTAATTTCTTGAAATTTTATAACTTCAAAATTTCTCTTATAGGGAATGTATAACAATGCGTCAATGACCTCTTTGTCTCTATTATATTTATCAGATGCTTATTTCAAATTATTAAAACTCTCCTTTTTAAAGAAATATTCGCTTCTGATCCTATTGCTTTTCTCTTCTATCTCTTTTAATGTCTATTCAATTCTATGTGTTTTTGTAAACTGTATTCATATAAAATGTATATAAATTCTAAATATTTCATAGAAGGCTGTTTTTATGAACATGAATAAAATCATGTGCATAAAATGTATAGAAAAAGAATTTCAGAATTTATTTGTAAATTTAAATGAAACAGTATTAATTTTTACTATTCAAATCATATAAAAAATATTATAAAATAAATTCTATGTCATTTTTTTGTTATTGAGAACAATATTTAATTTTCAAAAAAGTTTAATAAATTTAATTTTTAATTGAAAATAAATTTGTAAGTTATTATCCTGTAATTTATACCTGAAAAGTTGCTTATCAATTATGTAAAAAAAATGTCCTCTGTTTCTCCTTGCTAGCCTTTCATGCCATTTCTCTTTCTGCTAAAAAAAATCAAAACTTTTTTCTTTTTTGCATCATTTATTAACACCACCTTTTTGTCCTGCCTAATATATTCTTAGTTTTTCTTTTAGTTCTAATGATTTTTATTTCATTATTGCATTGCATGTATGTACATATCTGTGCTAAATAACAAAATAATCAATATAATTTTTGATATTAAATATACTTGCAAGGTTCATCTTAGCTAATTTTGGTGGGTGCATTTTATCTTTTTTAATTGATATAATTTAGGAAGTTTTGAGGAATTATTAGCTTGGCGTTGTTTGTCCGAAATGTAAAGATTTTTTTTAATGGGAATGTAGAGATTTAATTGGTATTATTATTGCTGTAGTTTCTTTATTCTTAATTTTGCTGAAATGGGAAAAAAAGAAATTTCAAAATATAACATTTCTTGCCAAAATTCATTTTATAACAAGCTGAAAGTAAGCAGTATTTGTAATCATCTGCTTAGCATACAATTGAAAAAAATTCTCAACATTATAAACATTCCTTTTACATAAAATATTGTAATAGATTGAAAGAATAAAAACTTCCATACTTTTCATGTTTATTTCCCCACACTCTAATTTGCTCCTTTTTAAAAAATAGCTCATATATATAATGTGTACTATCATATTATAAAAAATAAAAATCTGATTACTTAAAAAATTTGATTTATAAAAATTTTTATTTCTTCAATTAACAACATTTATTCTGAATATAATCAGATCAATGAAAAGTGTTTGTCCACTCAAACCATAAATAATTGAAATTAAAGCCAAAAATTAACTTACATTTTTATTCTGGCTAGTAGTTATTGCTACAAGATCTATTATTTATATTTACATAAAATTAATGTATAATTTTAAATCAGTCATTTTAATGAATCATTAAATTTCAACTAAATAAAGGTTCCTGCTGATTGTTTTCATATAACTTCAGAATTGTAATCAATCTAAAGAAATTAAATCTTGATGCCTGCTGTTTATTAAAACCTGGTTCATTTTTATTACCTTATTTATATTACCTGGCCATTTTTAGATCTAAAATGAACCTTGTTAATATTAATAGAATTGATATGTTTGTTTGTTTTTCTTTATAATGTACTTTAAATTAAATGTTGGGTTTTTTGTGAAATTTTCTAGAATTTTATGACTGATGTTTTCTATTTTTACACCATTAAAAAAAAAAATTTTAATCAGAAACAAAAGATAATGACTTATCTTAATAATTAATATAATGATTTATCAAAAAACAATGATTTTGATTTTGCAAAAATTGTAATTGTTATGGAAAGTTACCTGATTACCTTCTGTATTAATATTTCATTTTAAAATATATCAATTAGCAACTTAGTCTCATTTGAAACAGTTCAGCTTATGGCTTTAATACATTTTTAATGCATTGTACATATTAATTGTATTTGCTGAATAATCAAAATGTCCATAGGGAGCTATTCCTTAATAATCTTAAGTATTTATTTTAAGAAAGCTATTTATCATTTAGTCTTTTTTTTCCCTCCTTTCCAAAACACAAAAATTGCAAAAAAGTTTCATTGCTGTAACTTTCTTTCACTCTCATGAGAAACTACTTCTTTAATCTTATTCTGGGAAAAAGTTATTTTTAACATTTAAATGTTTTTTTTAACTTTTCACCCACTACTAGTCTGAAGGTTGCAACATAAACTTGACTATTTTTCACTTTGGATCATATCCAAGTGACTTTTTATTTGTTTATTTTCCTGTCTCTTCTATTATTTTCTTTATATTCATTTTCTACTTTGTAAGCTTTCATTAAACCTTTCTCACTTAGTAAAATCATGTGATGAAACTGGGACATTCTTTTCTATGCATTTGCTTTTATTCATATGGGCAAGTGAGAGTTTGATGGGACATAATTGATAACATGAAAAAAATACAAATGAATAATCTTTAAAAAAATATTTAATATCTTCTAAATAAAAAAAAATCTGTTAAATCAGATGTTTTCTTTTTCATAACAAATCTTAATTATGACCGTAAAATTCTATTTTATGTGTTTTTCACAATTTATATATTTTGCATGGTTATACGATATGATAAGCATAAGAACATGAATTAGTGTATTATATATTCATTTACTATGGAATACATTAAATAAGATATGAACTTGAAGCCAAATGTTCCTTTAACATATGGTATAGTTGCTAGCTAAATGCATTGTATAATAGTGTTTATTACTTTCTCCGATATTTTATCTTTACTTCAAAATCAGAGTTGAAATCATAAACAGTGATTTGTCATTTTTGTTATAAAAAATGTATATTGATTTGTGATACATTATTGTATTTATCATTTAGGTTTGGATCGCAAAGGAGTGAAAATACCAAAACATCTAGATATTGAAAACCCACATAGTTTTGAGATTGAAGATTTAAAAAAGCTCATTCAAACTGTAAGTAAAAATTTAAAAGAAAACACTTTTAATAATCTTTTGCTGAAAAGTCTTTGATGCCTTCCAAAAAATTTCTCACAGAAAATTGGCATATATATATATATTGTGGAATAAACCGCTGTAGCTTTTTAAATGTCACTCTATATTTTTGCCTGAAGAGTTATTCATATATGTTTCTTCTCTCTTTCCTAAAAAGTCTGGAATTTAATGAATTTATTCTTTACAACTACTTATTATTTGTTAAGTCATATATATCCATAAAAAAAAAACAGAAAAATTCTTTTTTAAAAAAAAATTCAATTGTAAGATTTTAGTTCCAATTCATCAAAAAGAATGCATTCAAAATCAATAGTTTTCTTCATTCTGTTACAAAGTCCAAAATATTGAAACATTTATGACATAAGAGTTGGAAGGAACAGTGGAACATCCACTTGTATTATCATCCTTTCTGTCTTTGATCTTTGATTCAAAGAATGATTTTTTTAAAAATTAAGTATTCTTGCATCATACCTAATTGTCCACAATTTTCAATCAGTGGAGAGTACTATCTTTATCAGATCATATACAAGGAAGTTTTGAGCAAGTCATTCTCATTAATTTTTATAGAAAATCAAATGGATACATATGGATTTCTGTGTAATTATTATACATGCATTTTAATGTAGATTACTTTTTTTTTTATCTTTACAATTTCAATTAAATTCTTTTGCTAAATTCATAATGTTTTTAAAAGGCTACTACTGATCTCGAAGAACTAGATAGACAAAGAAGAGAAGAATTCAAAAAGTATGAACTTGAAAAAGAAGCTGCCTATCGTGAAAGCTTGCAAAACATGACTGAGGAGCAAAGAAAAGAAGCAGAAAAGCACCATCAAGAACTGATTGAAAAACACAAAGATCATCCTAAAGTGCATCATCCAGTAAGAATTATTATTTTGTGCTTAAACACTAAACTTTGATTTCATTTCTATGTGAAAGAATGTAACAAAATAAAATTATTGAATTCGAGAAAACCTTGGACAATGGCAATCACATTATTTATATCATTGCATTAATATTAATTTGCCCCCTCAATTTACAAAATGCTATAATGATGGTTGATTTGATCAAAAGAAAAACTGTAGTACTTTAACCTGTTGTTATTCCTTTGTCAACCAGTTGCTGAATTATGTTTTGCTACCTTTAATGGCTATTTTTATTAAATTTTTTTGTAAGTTCAAAATATTCCAAGATTTTGTTTTTATTTAATGGTTCAAATATTTTAATAATGTTACAAAATCTCTATTACTTATGTTGAAAGTATTTTCAAAATCAAATGAGATTGAAGCATTATAAATTATTTATAAAATATTGCTTCAATTAAAAATTTATAAAATTTGAGTTTTGTTTGTATTCTGAAGTTGAGTAAGTTGTGGAAAAATTAAAAGTCAATTGTATTTGAGGAACTTATTTCCATGCAAGGTTTTCTTTTGTTGTAAACTTTAAATGTTTAAAAATTTATTAACTTTTAAAAAATAACATGTTAAAAGTGTGTTCTAAATGCTTGAAAGCACTTTAAAACATTAACTTACATGGTAAAATAGTTATTTTAAATATAAAATTTGTATAAAGCTCAGGAATTTTTGTAAATATTGCTAAAAGTACAAAAAAAACCTGCTTCTATACTTTATTATTATTACTGTTATTCTTCTTTTAAAATATAAATTTGCACAATTTGTAGGGTAGTAAGCCACAGTTGGAACAGGTTTGGGAAGATCAAGATCATATGCCCAAAGAAGAATTCAATCCTAGAACTTTCTTTGCCATGCATGGTAAGTTAGTTTTTATTTTATAGTTAATTCAGTGATCAGCTTCCTTTGTCAACCAGAATATGTTCAATTAATCACAGTAGACAGCAGCAGTTTTCTAAAATACATATATTAAAAATAAATAATTTCACTGCTCTTAATTTTTTAGGGTGTTTTTTATTTTATTTATTTTGATTTTAAGTTGACAAAAATAATTTTTGTGCTGTAACATATTGAAAGTTAGGATAAAAAACTTGAAACATTGATATTTAAACTAATTTTTAATTAAAATCTTATGAAAATATCTGGATTGTACTTCCCACCCCCTTCCAAAATGTATATGTGTCAAGTTTAATCACACTAGGTTAAATGACCCAACATATACAGGTATTCATCATTTTTAGTAATAAAGATATAATATGCAGTATAAAATGCATAAATGTTTCCAGATTGGATTGTGTATCTTTTTTATCTAATTTACATAATAAGCAGTTTGTTTCTATTGAAGCTTTGAATGTCGAATATATTTAATTGCTTGTTATATCTTTAATTTCAGTGTACCTATGGGGGGGGGATGTCTATACAGCTTATTTACCAAAAGTGTTTGATTTTGTTTGGCTAAAAAAACTTTTCCAAAATATTAAATTTCAGAAATTCTTGAAAAACTTGTAATATTATTTACCTATCAATTAGATTGGTGGACAATATTATTTAGCAATATTTTACTTTTCATTTTAATATTTTGTGCATTTTGCAGGCTCTAATTTATGAACTTGAAAATAACACTTGAAACTGATTTTTTTTATAATAAGGGTAATTGGAATAAAATTATTTTTCATGCTGTGAAGGTTTCATAAAAATATCAATGTGCATTGATACAATTGAAAATCATCTATCATTTTAGGGATTTCTTGTTCACTTTTTAAAATTCCATGTATAATTTGTGAGTTAATAGTGAATTATATGTAGTTTAAAGTGTTATGTTGAGAGTATAGAGGAATCTAGGAATTTTGAGTATTAATAAATGGCAAAAGCATCTGCTTTTTAACTGGATTTATTTTATTATAGGTAATACGGGGGGTTTTGTGTGTGTGTGTGTGTGTGTGTGTGTGTGTGTGTGTGTGTGTGTGCGTGTGCGTGTGCGTGTGTGTGTGTGTGCATCAATGTTTAATTGCACACCTATATCTAATTTATTTATAAATAGCACCTTAAATAATTACTAAATTTCCCTTGTTAGTTGTAGTCATAATTTTTTGTTATATGTCTGTATGTAAAAAGTAAGTTTTCAGAAAAGTGATTATTCATTGCACTAGATAATATGATTCACATAAATTTATGGCTGAATATTTTGCTTGTTTTAGATATCAATGGAGATGGTCATTTAGATGTTGAAGAAGTTGAGGCTATCCTTATACCAGAAGTATGTACTAGCAATAACTTTATTATTTATATTTCTTTATTTCATTTTTTTTAACTTGAAAATTAAATATGACACTTATTTTATTACATATAGGTAAAAAAACTCTATAATCCAAACAATGAGGAAGATGATCCTATTGAAATGGAGGAAGAGTTCCACAGAATGCGAGAGCATATCTTTAATGAAGTAAATATTTTTCAGTTACATTAGTTTTATTTTGCAAAAAAAGGGGAGGAGAGGGTTATAATTTTATTTTTAAAATTAATGTACTATAAATAACAAATATACACAAATCAATTCAATTTTCTACAATTTACCTCGAAATTCAATAACTTGATGAATTCCAATCAATATAGTATGT
This sequence comes from Argiope trifasciata, assembly GCA_026543055.1. Taxonomy (NCBI): domain Eukaryota; kingdom Metazoa; phylum Arthropoda; class Arachnida; order Araneae; family Araneidae; genus Argiope; species Argiope trifasciata. The sequence continues at coordinate 1,077,605 of JAPMOQ010041167.1, read as the reverse complement.
GATAAAAAGTTTGTTGCTTTTAAAATAAGATGTGATACTATATTACTGCACAGTTTTGCATTTATGTGCGATTTAAATAATTTTTTTATTTATTTTCTAATTTAATGAAAATTTTGAGATAAATTTTCTTGTTTGGCTTTCAGTTCTTTTTCCTTTTTTAAAGATATTTTCCCCTGCATTTAAACATTAAAAATAATAATTTATTCATAAAATTAAAATGAATACACATTGTTGGGAAATTATTCATATATACTTAAAAAATGTAGTACAGTTCTTAATTTATTTTCAAATGTTTGACTATCAAGATAATAGGGCTGAAAGAATTTATTAAATCCTATTTCTTTAATTGAACTTTTCTTTGGTGCCTATGTGCAATAAAAGAAGGTCAAGATATGATTTAAATGCAGTCCTTAAAAGAGTATGCTTCCTGTATAAAAATAATCTTTCTGTTTTCCACTGAAAATCAAAATTCTAAATTGCTTTAAATTTTTGATAGGTATAAACATCACATACAAAAATTGAATAACTTAGTAATGAAATTTATATGTTCAAAAAAATATTGAGGTGCTGCAATTCCATACTGAGTATACTCTTATGTTATATGGAAATTGATATATATAATCAATTAAATTTTGATGTATATGTTTTCATTTTTCTTCATTGCAGGTTTCCTTGATAAATTACTAAATATTTTAATAGATTTCTGAATTCTTTCTAATTACTAATTAAAAATTGAATAAATGATCAAGCAGCTCTCTTATCCAAAATTTTACTAGACGTCCTCATTTGCATTGACCATTTTTGGTTAAGCTAGATTGCATTAGACCTTCAATCATAACTACATATAATCATAATCTGTTTCTATCTAATTTTTTAAATGGTTGAGTAAAATTGTTCCTTTTTGAAAGAAAAGTTCCATGTAAGAAAAATTATTTGCTTTTATATGTATATTGCTTATTTATAATATTCATATGTTGTACATATATCATACCATGAATAAAATATTCTTGAAACTTGATTAAATACAAAAAAGTACAGTTTATTCATTTGATTGCTAAATTTTCTGGCCATAACTAGTATATCAAAATAATTCGAATTTTTTTTTTTTTTTTAAATAATTTAGTTCATTAATATTTTGCTATATTTCTATTATCTTCCTTCTCTTTGTGCAGACTGATAAAAATAAAGATAGTCTCATCAGTCTTGAAGAATTTCTTCAAATGACACAGCAGCAAGAATTTCAACAAGATGAAGGATGGAGAGTAAGAATTTATTGTATTTTGATTATATATAATAGCAATCGTATGTTCTTGTACTTAACATTAGAAATGTCTCTTTTATGTTTAAAAAGGTATACTTTTAAATATGGCGCATTAGATGTGGCTTGGTTTCAAATTTTTGACTAACAAATTCCTGATTTGAAATCTGTTTATACTGAAAATCTGCTTTGTATTTTTACTCATACATGAGCAAAATCTGTCTTGATCAAATCTTCTCATTTAGTTATTTGGAGAAGAAGGAATGGCTCGGATTTATCACACTATGGCTCAGTAGTTATAAGATGTATTCCTAAATAGTCTTTGTGCAACTTCATAACTTTCCGAGAAATAAAAATTTTACTTTCAAAAAATCTAATGATATTTTGAACTTAACTTCCAAATTATTACAATTAACAACTTCCAAACAATTAATTTCCAAAGTTTAGCCTATATCAAAGTCATTCTAGGGTATTCTCTTGTTTCCTGGTTCCGTTCCAATTTTTCTGTTTAATTAATTTAAGATGAGCTTTGTTGGAATGCTTTCATCAGTGGGTCCCATGCTGCGAGTGAAAGGATAAAAATTGATTATCTAAATAAGTACTTTAATAAATGATCCTACAAAATATTTTCTTTTTTTATTCCTTGGATTTAAATGTATTATTTATTACTAATATTCTTTTTTGTTGTTTTGTTTTTTAAAGATCCCTGTGTTTCCCTTGTCTGGATCATGCATATGTCTGAAACCTCTATCAGAATCTTAATAATATATTAGCACTGTAAAAAAAATATTTTCCCTAATAATATCTCATGTTATATAAGATAGGTATAATTTATTTCTTCCTCTTTTTACATTACTTCTTGCCTAATCTGTTGCTGTGAAGGGACATGCCTTGTCTGCATCTCCTCTTTTTAATAAACAATGCCTTCCTGGGATGGATTAAAGCAAATTTAAAAATCGAAAGTCTCTTCTGTGTCTTTGAAATTTGCCATCTACTTTCAAAAATTATGTGCTTACATATGTATATAATAATACCCATAAATAATAATAGAAAAAAAAAACTTTATGAATTTTAAAAGTATTTAAGGAAATCCGTAGTATACAACACATAGTATGCTTTATAATAGCAAGAAAAATGACTATGTTGTTTAATTAAAGAACTTTGGTTGCATGATTTTTATTTTCTTTTGTTAATCTCTATCTTCATATATCAATTCTTCTCTTGTGTCCTATTTTGCATTATAATCCATTTTTAATAGGGGTTAGATGAACAGCAAGTGTATTCTGATGCGGAACTCCAAGAATATATGCGACAAAGACAAATGGTAATTCTATTTATATAATTTATAGTCATGATTTTTAATGTATTTTGTTTGTGTTGCTTATGCATAACAGCATTTAAATGTCATGGTAATAAAAATTCTTTATTTGGTAGCATTATCAGCAAGATCCAAGAATGTATTATGATGTTGGTGGGCAACAACATGGAATGGCACCAAATATCAATTATCAGGGCATGCCACAATACCCACCTCAAGGACATCCTCAACAGTTCCAGCAGGGACATCCTCAACAATTTCAACAAGGACATCCTCAACAGTTCCAGCAGGGACATCCTCAACAATTTCAACAAGGACATCCACAACAATTCCAGCAGGGTCATCCTCAGCAATTTCAACAAGGTCATCCTCAACAGTTCCAGCAGGGACACCCCCAGCAGTTTCAACAAGGACATCCCCAACAATTTCAGCAGGGTCATCCTCAGCAATTTCAGCAAGGAATCCCACAAGGTCATCCACAACAGATCCCGCAGGGGCATCCACAACAGATCCCGCAGGGGCATCCTCAGCAGATCCCTCAAGGGCATCCTCAGCAGATCCCTCAAGGGCATCCTCAGCAGATCCCTCAACAAGCTCAGGGGCATCCTCAACAGGTTCTTCAAGCACCTCAGCAAGGTCATCCACAACAACCAGTTGGAGGTGATGCTCAGCCCAAATCTCCACAGCAGTTTGCATCTGTACCTCCTGTGCAGTTGTCTGCCCAACAACAAGCTAATGTTGTGAAAAGTGAACAAAAATCTTCCAATTCCATCAATGAGGTATGAGTTAATTACTTTTAAAAGAAAAACATATAAAAATATAATATTAACTCAGTGGAATTATTTACTATAAAATTTTATCTTTTATTTATAGGTTCCTCAAACTGAAAAAAAGCCAGTAGAAAGTCAAAATTCCATTAGCCAAGCGCCACCAGTTGTACAACAAATCTAAACTTCTACTTAATTACAGCTTAAAACTTCCGATCAAAGCTACAGTGATATTAGGCAGTCATTAATTATACAAACTTTACGAAAAATATTGAGTCAATATTTTTCAGACTGAAAAAAAGATTATAAAAATTTTTTATACATATACTAAATTTATAAATTTATGTACAGAATAAGTATAATATATACAGATAAAATGTTTAAATTACTTAAAAGCTTTATAATTACATAATTATTCATACATTAGTAACTTTACAGTTATACTTGGTGTAAAATCTAATTCTTCACAATTTCGAATTTTTATTTGAAAAACCATGACATTCATTTGACTATTTAATTCATTTCTTGATATTTTGAAAGTGGAATCAAAGTTTTGTTAACTGTGCACTATATTTGGTAGTTAATATAGTGTTTTTGCAACTACTTATTCTTCATTTTTTTTTAAAAGAACACATAGTAAATTCACTGTACTTATTTAATTTCTGTGAAATACAGGAAATAATATAACTCATTTTGAAAATATTTTTAAACTATTATTTACTAAAATTCTTTTACTTCAATTGTAAATATTCCAAATTTAGAAAAATCGTTTAATATAAGCTTATTTAAATTTTTCTAAATTTTAGAGTCATATCTAAAAATTAGTGTTGTACAAATATTGATTTACATTCCATTTGTAAATATTTGTAATGTATATTTTGTGTATATTTTTTGAATGTTATAAAATTATGGGTCAAAATTTTAAATTTCAAGGAGGAATTTTTTTATCTTATTTAATTAATAATTTTTATTTTATCTGTTGTTGAGAAAAGGTAAAATTTCTTAAAGCACTTTAATTTATTTTGCACTCGTGTGTTTTTAGTCTAAAACCATAAGTTTACCATTTTATAAAGTTTTAATATGACTGATTTAATAAAATTATTTTGGATGCCATTGATAGAGCATATTAATAGTTGGGATGCTGTTTATAATTCAAGTACGTTGAAATAAATAAAATCCTTATATTTCTTGCAGTTTGTGTCATCATTTAAAAGAGCTTCATATATTTGAATATAAATTTTTTAAAAAGCTGTCTTTATTTACAAAACTGGTAAATTTTAATTAGTGTCAACAATTAATTTCAATAAAATAAAAATTAAAAGCAATGTGACAGAGAGCAATTATACATTAAATTAGTGAAAAACCACAAAAATTCATTTATTTCTAACTAGGCATAGTAGAAAAGCATTTCCTATATGATGACTGAATCTACCCTTGTTCTTTTAGATTTACTTGTAAATGTATTTGAACTATGAAACATATATTTGATTTTCCTCATATTGGGAATGGAGAGGGAGAAGGCTTTACTTCCTTATTTAAAAGGATGGTGCTGTCAATCTAATGCTTTACAGTTACTGGTGTAGAACTTCCTGTTTTATCAATAGTCTTCTTTAGTTTCATGGCTTACAGAAATAGATTTTGCTATCATTTAATATAATTAGATCCAAAAGATTATTGATTGCACTCAGTTTCGAATTCCCACCTTCCTTTTAAACAATCTAAATGTCGCAAGCTTACCTCTTCAGTAAAAATTATCTGAATTAATGATACTGTCCAAATTCGAAAGTTGTGGTCAATTGAGGCTAAACACACTTGTTTATTTTATTTTCATAAAAACTTCACTTACATTAAATTATTTTTTCCTGTTACATTAAAGTGCACATATTTGTAAATTGACAATTGGTTGTATTAATCAGAGTGTATAGGTTAAATATTTATGAAAAAGATAAAGGAAAATTTACTATTCTGTTAGAATGGAATATTATATAATTTACAAAAATTATACCATTATTTTCATATGAAGATAGACCAGAAGTTTACACTTTTCATAAAATGATATAAAAACTTAGATATAAAAAATTCTATCACAAAAGTATGTATGTATTAAGTTTGAAAATCTGTTTGCATATATATCACTATCACTGTTGAAAATTCACTCTTGGTCAGATTTCAGAAACTTTGAAAATAATCATCAAACGGTTTTTCAAATCTCCCTGCATTACAACCAGCTTTTTTCTCTTCTCAAATTCAGTTATAAATTATGTAACATTTGTACAAAATCTTCCTTTGTTATTCATTTTCAAACTGAAGATTCAACTACATATCAATGTTGTTAAAATCTGGTCCTTGTGCCATTAAACCAAATCAATCAACATAGTTAATCAAATTTCTCATGACTAAAAGTTATTAAATAATTGGCCTTTTGAGAAGTGTAAAATTTTCATCACAAGATATTGTATTAAGAATATATACGAAGTATTTAAATATTAAATCAGTGAACCTGCTTTTTCTACTTAATATAAAAGTTTGTTATTTATTATTTTTTAACTATTCTGTTTGAAATTTTTATTTGACATTAATTAGCTGAAGTTATTTAGCTCAAATAAAATTTTAATAAGTGGATTTTCATTTTAAAATAAAGCATGAAACAATTGTCATTTAATCAATATTATCAAACTAACAAAAAACCATATTGATTAACCTTTAGACTGCGGCTACTCAAACTCGGAAAAGTTCCTTTGAATACGGCGTTTAGTGTTAGAAACTACAAGATGCTTTCCCCTTCTTTTAAGGATGGTTTTTGAAGATAAGCTTTTCGATTTCAACCACCCGTAGAGTTAATTGGTCATCTGTCCGTTCCGTAGTAAGCGGGTTGCCTTTTTTTGCGGTTTCGTCTCTGCAGAACTCTAGAGTAGGCTTTTAATCGCAGTTTTATTTTTTTCTCACTCAAAATTATTTCATCAATTCTCTAGTAAAAATATTGCATTAAATATTATGAAGTAAACAAATTGCAAATACGATATATGCTAAATAGTTTAGTACATTGAACAAAAAATTTTCAATTGTACTTAAAATTAAATCCATTTCTCAAGCTTTACTGAAGCTGCGAATTAAACTGACATTGCTTGAACACAGCATTGTGAATTTATTTTTATAATTTTAACTCATCAATTTTAATAAAATGTAACGATTTGTGCATATTATATATATATAAAGATCCTAATTGTTCATATTTTTTTTAAAGTATTCACATATCTTCGGGCATTACATGGATAACAATTCTTTATTGTTCTGCAAATTAAAAATATCTGCAAATGTTTTTTATAATAATATATTATTCCCATAGTAATCGAATATAATTTTTATTCCCGACATAGTTCAAACCGTTTGTAATATAAATTACTAGTAGCGTTTTTCCATTATATTGCCGATGCTTAAAATTTAAATTGAAAACATTTTTTGCTGAGAATTTTAATTTCTGATTGCAGAGTAGTATTTTTTTTAAAAATATGTTCAGTTTTGTAGACATTCAGTAGCTTAATTATATATAAAAAAATTTTCTACACAAAATTTACTGATAAGTAAGTAATCAGCAGATTTAAGACAATCAATATAACCAACAATAAAGTAAGACTTGAAATGAATTCGATACATAAGATATGATTCATAAATTAAAAAGTTTATAAATTAAATTAAATTATTAAGTTATATTATTTCATATTAAAAGTTTTTAACTTTATTTTTGAAGCTCTTTTTTCTGTGTAACATTCTCGATTATCAGCATTCATTATTCAATACTAGTATTTTTACTAAAAAATGATTTAGATTATCTTTGAGAAATACTTAGAATTAAATATAGAATTCCTGACTTTTTAATGCAATTTTGTTTTATTTCAAAGCAAATATTTCCGGAATAATTCGAGATTTCAATTATTTTTCAGTGGACTGAAACAAAGCTATAAGATTTTAATAATTCTTTTCTGTTACTTGAACGCATGGAGAAACTAATTATTATTTTGATAGATTTTATGAATCTCCTTCATTATTTTAAAACTTTCTAACGTTTACAGAATTATGAAATATTAAATCCATCGTTTTCATAAATAATTACAAATAATGATGAAGCCATGAGTTTAATTAAACATCATAACCAAAATATATTTCTAGCAGAAATATATCGAATTCAAGTATGAAAATTTAAAACTGAAAAAAAAAATGTAGGTATCATTTCGTCTTGGGCACCGATTACCTTCATTAGACCATAGCATGATACGAAACATCAAATAATTCTTGGTTCAAATATTTATCATTCGATTAGATGGACTCAACTATAAACATATATTAATATAAAGCTGTAAATTTTTTGAATAAAATTTTTTAGTTGTTAAGCATTGTTCTGTTTAGTGACAAAGGAAGTCTTTTTAACCAATTCTTGTTTGAGATTTAAAAATTTTTTTTTCATTTTTATCAGTTAAAAGAAAGAATTGTTTTATTTCCCAAAACATAATTTTTGCTGTAATTGCAATTAATAATTCATATAATTTTTAGGATTAAAGTGGCTTTAACTTTCTAAACTTTTTTTTTTATCAAACTATATTTTTTGACAAATATTTTTCACTAAAGAGTGTCTTCAGTTTCTTCATTTCATTTTTATTTTGAAGGAATGAAGTAATGATTTTTAAATGAAGGAACGAAGGTAAAGAACAATGTTTTCAATCAAGTACTAGTCAAAAAAGAAATTATGCTATCTCATTCTGTACTCACTCCCCTAGGAAGTTTAAAAGGGAATGTCGCCAAAACACGGTCAAAAGTTTCATTGTCGCCAACAGTGATTACAATAGTGATTCCCGACCCTAAAGGGCGCGACACAATACGGAGGGAGTTTTTAGAGGCAATTACGGCTCAGCTGGAAAGCTGAAGTGGGGAAAGGAAATCCAAACTCGTTACTGGTACAGCAGTTGTACCGAGCCGTACGGAAAGGTAAAAAAAATCCTGGTACAACTGTTGTACCAGCCGTAAGCTAAAGGTTAATAAAATAATTATTTCTATTCAGCAAAATTCTAAAATATAGAGGAAATTTATATATATATAAACCTATCACTTAAGACATAAATATAAAATTATTCTCTGTATTCTAAAATAATTGACTAGAAAATAATCATGAATCAAATACCTGTTTTATATAACTTTTATATAAATTATGTTGTAGTAAAAATTGTGAAAAGAACTTTCAATGTAGAATTCAAGACACAATGGTTCAAAAAATTGACAGTACACCTTACTTTTACTTGACAAATCTGACTACCAATACAAATAACACATTACTGAGAAGTACAAACATATTTTTATTTTTACACTTAACAAAGGGGTTAATTTAGTGTAAAATAATAGAAAAATTAATAAAAAAAACTTCTAAACTGAAAAATTTCAGAAGCATTTTAAATAAAAATGCTCAGAATTTTGCCACAAAAAATTGAGAAAACACCAGTGAAATTTCGGTAATACCTTGCATGGTAACAAAGTGTCACTGTTAAGTTGCATTTCCTTTGACTCTAATAATGGCCTCTAAACATCATGGTTTCGATGATGTTTAGAATATTTTTTGGTGGTATCTGAAGATATTTTTACCCCATTCTTCTTTGAACATTTGTTTTAAATAGATTTTATTTCTAATTTTGAGTGTTTGAACCACATTTTCTAGTATAGCTCAAATATATGGTAATATTCAATAGCTTTGATGTTGGGGTACTTTGTAGGTTTGCGAAACTGCTGTTCACAATGAAAAACGCATTAGATTTTGACATTATGAGCTATCTGTTGGGATCGTTGTCCTATTGGAAAATGAAATTACGATCTAAATCCAAATTTTTAGCACTTTTCTTTAGATTGCTGCATAGTATATCCAAGAAAACCATAGAGTTTATAATGCCATCTATAAGAATTAAATTTACTACCCTGAATGAAGCCATGCAACCTCAAATCATGACGGAGTTGTCACCAAGTTTAACTGTTGACATAAATATTTTTGTATCTAAAGAAATATTAGGCTTTCTCTATGCAGTGCAATAGCTATCACATATCACCAAAAATATATGTCTAACTTTCTCCCAAAAGTTATTGGTCTTCAACTGATAAATTTTTGCAAACTTCAAATGCTTTTTTTGATTATGCAAGCTAAATGAACATTTTATCTCTAATGATACGGCTTTTATACCCAGCTTTCCTAATAGCATTCGCAGTTTCAGCACTTTCACTAATGCCTATGATTTAAAAAGTCTTTGGAACAAATTGGATGAATCATATGGTCGTTAGCTAACTCAAGAAAAGTGGTAAAAATTTGGGTTTAGATGGAAATTTCATTTTTCCGCATAGCAAAATCTCAAACAGAATGCAGTTAATGTCAAAATATGGTGTATTTTTCATTGTAAACAGCAAATACGCACAACATAGTATTCCAACATCAATGCCATTGAATATTATCATATATTGTGGGCCAAACGCAAAGTAGTTCAAAAACAAAAAAAATTAGAAACAAGTGTTGAAAAGAAAAATTGGATAATTCATCTTCAGATACCATTAAAAATTAGTCAAATTTGGAACTATGTTCAGATTCCATTATAAGAGCCAAAAGCCATAAAAGATAACAGTGGCACTTAGTTTCTATGCGAGATGTTTTTCATTTGGTGTTCTCATTTTTCATTGGTGTTCTCATTTTTTTGAAACAAAATTCTGATTATTTATTTAAAATGCTTCCAAAATATTTCATTTCAGTAGTTTTTCGTTGATTTTTCTATTATTCTTACTCTAAATTAAACCCTTTGTTACGTGCAAAATTAAAATCATGTTTGCACTTCATTTATACTGTAAGTCGTATTTATCAAGTAAAAGTAAGACACTCTCAATTTTTTTAATCCACAATATCTATTTCACACTCTAGAAAGAATTTGTTTTTCATTTTCACTCCTGCGTCAAACATTCAATCAACTCACAATATTTATCATTTTCTTACTCGTTCATCTTAATAAATGAATGAAATCTAGACCAATATTGTTTTGGTTTTAGATATTAATAAATATGTAAGCTTTTGCTTTACTTAAAAAAATGCCATAAGTCCAGTTTAATTCTACTTCATCTGAATGGATGTAGTTATTGAAATTACTTGTATATTAGTATCACAAAGGTGTAGATACAGTCTAAAAATAGACAACTTGCAGCATCTTTATGTTTTTGTATATATCAATTTTCTGAATTATATAAATTCTTTAAATGTACTAAATAAAATTCATTTAGCTACAGAATTGGAATAGCAGACTGATTTATTACCATTCTATTTTAGCTACAATAGTAAAAATAAATAAGCTAATACTTCCAAATAGAAATGTTTTTAACAATTTCTGATCCTTTGCAATGCACACCATTGGAAAAATGAATAACTTTTCTATGAATCACTTCTAAAGAACTGTAGTTTAAAAATTTATGAGAATTTGCATACCATTCATGATCCAATCAACAAATATTAAAGATTTAATAGATTATTAGAATATATTTTAATGCCTATCCATTTCTTTTTCAAGGTTTCCTAAATATATAGAATACTTTACAAACTGAAAATTACTTAGTATGATTCCAAATTCTATAATATGGATTCATTAAATGTTTTTGATATAAATCCAAATCAGATTTAGTGTCAAATTCATATGGAAACAAAAAAATCAACAAAAACTTTACAACAAACAAAAACTTTTAATTATCAAATGATGGAAGACAATGGTACAATGATTATTGAAAATGAACAAAAAAATGACTAAGTGATAACATTCTGGACAATTACCATTGAAAAGTTTACAGCAATGTTGAATGTGATGAAGGGAGAAAAAAAGTTGAATTGAAAATTTAAACATAAAATGCTAATCAAATGCAAAAATTACAACCACAAAATATTCATTTTTAATCGATGTTTGTACCGATCTTCCTTGATAACTTTTAAATGCAATATCCATCCGAGATGAATAAGTCAGCTGTGCACTACTAACCACTTGTGCTTTCCATTACAAATGAAAATAAAAACCACCCACTCATATACAAAATTAAATTAAAAAATCAATGTACAAAATGATGGTCCCTATGCACATTTGATAGTTTATGCACTGACTTCCTCTTCTTTCTTGGCTTCAGGTTCCTCCTTAGCTTCATCAACCTTGGCCTTCTTAGGACTAACATTACTATCAGCTTCTTCCTCCTCATCCTCAGCTTTGCGCTTTGCACCTCCATCTTCCTTAGCTGCATCAGTTTCCATTTTAGCCTCTTCAGCCTCGCTTGTTTCCTTAGCCGGAGCTTCTTCAGCTTCATTAGTTTCCTTGGCAACGGCTTCTCCATTTTCTTTCTCCTCCTCTTCAACAGCTGGTTTGTCTTCCGTTTTCTCTTCAGAAGTCACTAGAACAAATTTAGAATGTATCATATTCGATGGAAAAAAATGAATGCAATTCTTGCTAATTAAAAAACTAATACCTATACAAATAAAGGTATACTACCAGGAAAAAAATAGAACCAAAAGCTTCAATATTATAACACCTACACTGGACCTCAAAATTACAAATAAAAAAATTGATTTACATAAACTATATAAAACAATAAAATTAGATATGACAAAAATAATTAAACATCTTACCATCAATTTTGTAAAAAATGCTAATCTAATAAAAAAAACAATTTAAATAAATCCAATATGAAAAAGAAATCATTTACTTAATGAGAATATTGTGCAATATAGTAATCTACAATCAGGTGCAATAGAAAAATTTTAAATCTTATTTTTTCTTAACAATCCTTTGCTAGTTAATTATTTATTTGATCATAAAACAAAGTTGTTAAAACTCAGAAATTGACACTACTTGAGAATAAAATCCTATATATAAATTTATAAGAACCAAAGAAAAACACATATTTATCAATACAATCAATGTTTCGTAATATTATATGGAAAAAATATTATTAAAAATAATTGCTTTTATTGTACCAAATTTATATGTATTCCTATAATATAATAATGAACTAAAAATAATCACAAAATTAATGGATTTAAAATGATCACTTAAAAATAAACAGATTCAAATCAAATCAAAGCTAAGTACAATTATTTATATTACATATAGAATAATAAAATAAAAAAATGAATCGTAAATTACTAACAAAAGAACACTTTCACAAAACTTTCGGTCTAGACTAGTATAAACAGATCCATTTAAAAACGGAAGTACACAAATAATGAACTTAACGCTTGTCAAATATTGAGCTTCTTTAAAACAAACTGGATACAAAAAAACCTTATAAATTATGTTTTTCAGTTGGTCAAAATAAGTAGAAAACAGAAAAATAACTGGTTTAGTTATCAAAATGGACTACTTTTCGTCTCGCTTACCTCCATTTTCTGACTTGGCCTCTTCGTCGGGTTTCTTCTCTTCAGAAGCTTCCTCGACTGTACCATTCTTTTCTGATGATTCTACACTAGAATCGGCTTCGGCTTTCACTTCCTCAGCAACTTCATCAACCTACATATATAAAAACGAAAGCACATTAGAAAATGACAGACAATTCAATCAAATATCAAGCAAATTTACATCGCTTGAACTAAAAATGTTCCTGTTAGAAAAAAAATTATAGGGAATTAATACCTTTTCAACTTTAGCAGTATCCTCAGCAACTGGTTCGTCAGCTTTAACTACCTTCTTAGGACTATCTTTGCTGACTTCCACTGCGACTTCAGCGCTGAAATGTAAATGAATGATTAACTAATAATTCGTATATTAAAAAAAACAAAAATTCGTTAACGAATTGAACTTTGCCGTTCAAAGAAAAAATTATAATTATATAGAATTTTCAAAGTGAACAAAATATTTTTTACATTATTAATGCAAAACAATTCGTTCTACTAAGGACATCTTTAAAATAAAACAGAAAATTAGAGAAAACCAACAGTTCGAAAGATGGAATTTTAATCGAACTTCCGACAAAGTCTCTTTCTTACCTGCTTGTTCGGGATCTAGTTGCCGGCATTATGAAGCTTAATTTATTCAATTTAGTAAAAAGAAATAGATAAATAAGTTAGCACTATGCCAAAAGAATTATTCAAAACTATGTTTTTAAAGGAAATATATTACTCTCAAATAATTCAATTTGATTTAGAAAAGAAAAATCTACGTGCAATAACAAGCTTCTCTACTCTTCAAACGGCAAGAACGAAATGGCGGGGAAACCGCTATGACAATGTATATATAGCAGAGGACCACGTGACTTCTTTCAACCAATGAGGCTCATGCGTCCGTCCGGTGTTCCAATAAAATAAATCGTGTGTATTCCCGCTCTTTAGGTAACCGGCTGCCAGAGAATAAAGCTTCACCACAGGATTCTTCTATAATTGTTATTTTTACTTTATTTTGCACCTCTGAAGCTTCCGGTATCGAAACACCTGCAATAAAAAGATTCCAAAACAAGTTCATAATTGATCGCGTTATTCGATATTAATAAAGTGAGAATTTTGATGCCAAATTTATATAATGTATAGAATAAATATTCTAAAAAGAAAACGATAATTCAGATTAAGAAAAGATAAATGAAATTCCTAATTGAGGGAAAGATCTTTTTTTAAAAATCGTTAAGATAACTTTTATTAAGTTTAAAAATTACTGGTATTGAACCATTTTATTTAGATAAGTTAGTAATATGATTTCGCTTACAAATGCTGCAAATTTATTCACTTTGTATGCTTTTCTATTAAATATCTTATCCTTCTTCTGATAAGATAAACTTAAAAGTGAAAATTTTTTCGGGTAGATAGCCAAATTTAGAATGGATTCGGTTTCTTCAGGAGTGAAACGAAGACAGATTACGAAAGAGTTAGCAAAAAATTATAAGGCTGCATTGCTTGTTTTATTATCCGACAAAAAATTTCACTCTTTGCCCTCGTTATGTGATATTTATAAAGAAATATACTGCTGAATTCAAATACTTGAACATTCCCTAATTTATCCAAGAGTGAATTTTGATTTGAATCTGAAATTATAATATCTTTGAATTCCATTCAAATGCAACTATCCAATAACAACAGGAAAAGATAAAATAAATCGAAATGAAATGAAGTAAAGTAAAGAAGTGTTGTGCGAAATTCGGGAACTTGCGAATATTTGAATTTCATCTTATGATTATATTTTCTAATTTTTGTTTAAGTGTCTAATAAAAATTACCAAATGAATCATATAAGAAATGTGTTTTCAAATCTAGTTTTACATAAAAATAGATCAACAAAATTATTGGTAATTATTTTTTCTAATTAATATTATGAAGTTGGAACTGTTTCCAAAAATCGAATTTAGGAACTTTTAGGATTGATTCATATTTATTATTATGACTTGATAAATTAATAATATTTGTTAAAGTCATTGAAATTTACTCAATGCAGCATACATGATTTCAGTTTCGGAGAATTCATTCGATACAATTTTTAAAAATTGTTTATACTACGCAGATTTGAAAGGCTAATTTTTGCTTTTAAAAATGAGTATTTTATTAATAGAAATTTATATCTTTACAGATTGCATTAAGAAATCTTTTTTCAGAATATCTTATTTTATATTAATATTAAATAAATTTTGGGGTGAATCGATATTGTACACTAATTTTTGAAGAATATATATTTTTTAGAATTTTTAAAAAGAAGTTCACCCCAACAATATGAGTTGGAATAATAATATTTAATTGCAGGGATTTTTATTTGCATATATTATCATTCATATGATATAATCTAAAATTATTTCTGTTGTAATTAGACATTTATGTAATTTCTAATTACTGTAGTTATCAATCTGAAAATGCTGAAATATGAAATAGCAGTTTTTAAATGTCAAAAAATTCACATGGTCTGTAGATTGTAAATTTAGATTTTGTTTGCAAATTTATCAAAAATGTTTAAGGATGAAAAAAAGATTTTATAGTCAGTTTCATGTGATTTTGTTTCTTTTACTGTACTGTTACTGTAACTAGGAACTTTTTTTGTATTGTAAGATAGTTTCATTACTAATACCTTATTCTTTCAAATATTTTCTAATTTTCATTCATGTCATCTTCCCCTCCTCACCTCATCCTCTTTTATTTTTAATCTTTAAAGAAATCAAATTTTTGAAGAATATTTGATTAAATATTTCTGGAATTATAGTTTGCAATTTTAATGAAACATATTTTTAAATATTGTTCCTGAAATTGAGTTGAAAATGGAGAAATTATTGTCTATCCATCATCAAGGGAAGGATTGTTAAGAACTATTTCACACTGATCAGACCAGTTCAAAATAATAACTACATCTCATTGACTCGGAACTGAGATATTATTCCAATCCAAAAATTTATTTAAAAAAATTGTTAAGTTTTTAAATCAAAATATTTGTTCGAAGTTGTTAGCAAATTCTTTTCTAATAACCATTGGATATGAATGATATTTTATTTTATGATGCAGTTTGAGCTACCAAGAGAAACAGCTCTAGCTACTTATTTGATTTCAGATTTTATTAAGTTTATTTCAGTTTCCACAGCCGAGTTGTAATTATAAAATGTGGTTAAAAAAATAATTTTTATTTTTAATCGATAGAGACCTGTGAAATCTATGTAAGGAAACGTCCAAAAAGGAGGTGACTTTCAAATTTAATCATGATAAATCATTATCAGCTGTGAATATAAAGTATGGGATATTCACGAGTTCAAAAAAAGAGAATCTTTTCAAACAAAACCTTCTAATGTGTTCTTGTACAGATGTTGTTACGCATTGCCCTTTACATGTTAAATGTCTTTAAGGGAACACTGTACTGCATAAGTTTACTGCTTTAAAAAAAGTCTTATAATGATTTGATGTTCTTTGTAATATAAATATTTAACTACTTTTGATAACAATTCTAGTCTTGTTGCATAGTTTTTGGATGAATCATTCTTTTGAAAAGCAGAGGCTAAAATAACAGCTCAACAATCAATTGAGTAAATAAAGTTGGTAAAATTGGTAATTGATTAAGGTCTGTCTTAAAATGTGAATCTTTGAAATACTGACTATTTTTTGTAGTAAAAAAAAATAGTTTGAAATTTTGATATAAATTAAAATCTTTCCTTCCTATTAATATATATATTTACTGCATCAATTGTTTTTAGAATTTTCAAAAATACAAATAGAAAACTTAAGGGTTTTTGATTGATTTGTAATTTAATTTTATATAATGGAGAAAATATTTCAACTCAGAGCTGTTCACACTATTAGACAATGGCATTTGGAATTTCATATTTACTAGTTAGTAGTATTTGATCAAAATAAGAATGTTCTGTAAGGTATGTGGAATAAACTGCTTTGTATTCTTTTTTATCCATCTATATGGCATTTTAATGTCAAAATGCACTATCTACAGATTCAGCAAAAAAATTTATAGAATGTGTGAAGTATTTGTGGATTAATTGAGCATTTTTATGTTGAATTATAATGCTTTTAAATTATTTAATTAACTTATAAGTTTAAAAAGTGGTAATTCAGTTGAATATTATTTACTGGCTTAGTGAGCTAAGGGATTCATTGCCCATTGTTATGCATTGGTTTGGGGTGCTGATTGAATCATAGGGCAAATTTCACAATGGTTGCTTAATATCATTGGCAGATTTCCAACTATAGGCAGCTATTAGGCTGAGAAAGGGCCACAAGTAGATGAATCAAAAACTTTTTTTCCCTAGTTGTATGATCAATATGCAAAAATATAAATTTTAAGTTATACTTCAGTAGATCTAGTTATTTGAATATTTATTAAATCAAACACCTGCTCAAATATTGTGTAAAACATACCAGAAACTCTGGAATCATAATAAATAATTTTTTGATACATATTCTCTAAATTAATAGAATTTTAAAAAATATTAAAATAAATTATTATATTTCAAATGTACTGAAATTTGAAATTAAATATACTTCTTCCAAGGAGGTATGTTTAAGATGGGCCTCATTAATATACACTATTTAGATCAGCAAAAAAATGTATCACTCTTTAGCTTTTTACCAGTATTTATTTCCCATGTTAGGATTATAGTTATTGTCAGTTTATACTGCATACACATGATGGTAACATATTCTATTCTATTTATATATATGTACTTAAATTGTATTTGTTTTAATTTAATATTTTCCTGTATATTACAAATGTATATACTATTTTTTAATCTAAATTTTGTTTGTTTATAGATGCCATTATGCAGTAAAATTAGACAATGTCATTCTACAACAAATATGAATTCTGAAGATTCTTCTAGGGTGCATTTAGAAAAAAGTTAGTACATATTATAAAATGAAGTATTGTAGACTTAAGCCTGCTAATTATAAATATATTTTAATTAGTATAAGTCATTGTGTATGGAAAAATGTAGCTCATTTTTAAAATGATAAAGGAAAATATTACAAGAAAAGGATATTATGAAAAAATGTTTCTGAAGTACACTAAAAGATATATTTTTCTCAAATATATAAGTTGAAATAGAAATTTTTATTTTCCTTTTATCTGCATAAGAAAATAAATAAAATCCTGTGTTTATCGCATATTACATCTAGTTAACATTAACTTTTACACAACTCAATTTATGGTAACTTCTATTGTCTTTAATTATAAACATTGCTGTTTATTTATTGTGTCAGAAAATTCTAATCTAATACTTTTATACTTTTAAAAAATTGAATTTTCTTCACTTTAATTCATTCTCTTTTTCAGGTGTCAATCATGTTACTCTATTAGGAAGAGTTGGTATTGATCCACAGCTCAGAGGCACAGAAAATAAACCTGTTGTTGTGTTCACTTTAGCAACAAATACAAATTATAAATATGAAACAGGTAATCCTAGTTTTATTCCTGTCATTATTAGTTGTTAAATTCTTATTGTATGTAATATTTCATCTGTAGAATAATGAATAATTGAAAAATACATACTCTTATTTTCTCTTACAACATTAAAAAAAAATGTCATTCTAATTCTATCTTAAAGATTTTGGTATGACTGCAGAATCTGAGAGTAAGTAATGATATGAAAAATTAGTTAATATATATATTTTTTCAATTGGAAGGTTAATTAGAAGTACTAATGTTTTTTTAATTATGCATTATTTTTTAATTAATTTTTTGTACAAAAGTTGAAAATTAAAAGACAAAAGGTTAACCTTATAGATTTTGCATTAACCACTATTATTTTATTGACCTCTGTTTAGAGTTAAACAAATTAAAAAGTATATGAAAAATATTTTATGTACTAATACTTTTTTTTCTTTTTCAAAAATTCTTTTAGTTTCAAAAGTGCATTGTATTTCTCTATGACTTTTATAACAAAAAAAATAGAGTAAGTTCGAATAAAAAATTGAAAAAAATATATGAGAGATTTCCTTTTCCAGTTCATCTTCTGCCTCACTATTTAAATAATTTATTGATTTTTTTTATTGTTTATTACAGAAACTTGATTAAATATATTGGAATAGCATTTTTTAAAAGAAAACCTTACTTACTTGTTAATTTTCTCATTGCAGGTGAAATTAGACAAAAGACTGACTGGCACAGAATTACTGTTTTCAAAAATTCTTTACGAGATACAGTGTTGGAATATTTGAGAAAAGGGTAAGCAAATATTTTGATTTATTACAGAAAATAAATATGACTTGAAATTTTTCATTAATTTTTCTTCTGCTATGCAAACTTATTTGAAATATATAATTATTTTTTTATGCATTTAAAATTATTTTTAGAAGTAGAGTATATGTTGAAGGAAGGATTGTCTATAGTGAATATAATGACAATAAAGGAATCACACTTTCATCGACATCTATTGTTGCAAGTAGGTTTATTACTTTTTTTTTTACCCCTTAATTTTTTTATTGTAATTTTCTATTGTCAGAATATAATATGAAAGTCTATCATGATTATCAATTTTATGAGCCAAATAATGACTTTAATAAGAAAAAGAAAAATTTACACACCCATCTGAGTCAAAAATCTAAAAGCCATTAATTCAATTTAAATGCTTATAAATGTACTGTAAATATTTTTATAAGAAGTGTGTGCGTGTTTTATAATTTTGTAATATTTATGAATCACCCTTTTTACAGATGATGTTGTATTTCTGGGAAACTCCCACAGAGCTGAGTTAGAAGCAGACACTGAAGAAACTAGTTGAACTAATTGAACTTTAATACAAAATATATTGTAAAATATAGTCATTGTACAAATAAATCCATTTTTAATTTTATTGCAGCCCAGTTGTATAGTGTTTACATTATGTAAATTATTAATTACTGTCTTCTTATATAAATACATCTAACTACATAAAGACACAAAATTTATTGTGAGTTTTTAAATAACCAGTAGAATTACGGGTTTAAATGAAAAAATAGTTTTTAAAATAAAATTGATATGTTTTCTAAATTATAAAGTACTATGACCCAAACAGTGTTAACCATAACTTATTGAATGCCAACAAAATCAAAACCATAATAATCCTAAAGTTATAATATAAAAATAAAGTAAAAATAATTAATATGGGTTCTGCATATTTATTTATTTGTGACATTAATTGAAAAACTACAGATAATAGAAATCATTTTCATTTACAAATAATTGAAAATGAATAATTTTTTTTGTCTCATGCATTAAAAAAAGCATGAATGAGACAGTGTAATTAGAATATTTCATTTAATCATTGAATATAAATTTTAAATTATAAAAAAAGTATTTTATTTCTTTGGCCAAATTAGCAAAGAAATAAAATTTCTTACAGCAGATCTGTGCCTTTTTCTCATGTATCAGTAAAAAATAAGAGAGAATTAATCAGAAAAATT
Source organism: Argiope trifasciata (assembly GCA_026543055.1). Taxonomy (NCBI): domain Eukaryota; kingdom Metazoa; phylum Arthropoda; class Arachnida; order Araneae; family Araneidae; genus Argiope; species Argiope trifasciata. Next base: position 1,057,381 of record JAPMOQ010041167.1, on the reverse strand, counting down.
AATTAAAAATTAATAAATAAAGATGTTTTGTTCATTCTTGTTTTAAATTTAAAAAAAGATATATTCAAATAATTACCTCAAAAATTTGAAAAAGACAATGAAATTGAAATCTCAATCACAGAAATTTTAATCCTTAAAATTAATTAGTCCTAAATAAAAAAAAGGCTTTAATCAGAAAAAAATGTCTATATAATTTTCTAATTTCTCTGAATTCAGTAAATTGAGTTAGAAGAAACAAATTTTATTGATAATTATTAGTTATTCTTAATAGAGTATTGATTTCTCCCCCTAGAGTTATTAGAATATGACTAAAAGTAAATATATTCAAAGCTGTACATGATATTTAATTAAAGAATATCTTTATTTACTTTTAAAGTTTGGGTTTCAAAATGCATTGAGTCACCATTATGATTCCTTGTGAACCAAGTTTCTTAGCTGTAACTATGATGGATTTGTTTGGATATCATGCATATGTAAATAACACTTTTTTTAATGAGTATAAATTTCCTCAGCATAATGTAAAACTGATTATAAAAAATAAATCACCCCCTTTCTCTATTAATTAACTTTCTAAAAACGAAATTGATTCACCAACTGCTGTAGTCTTCCATCTGTCCTCCTTTATATTTCTCAATCTTAGTTTTTTTTAAATTTTGATCTAAGTAACTATTTAAGATATTAATATCTTACAGGTGACAAATATGATTTTCAATATCTGAAGAAAATAATTCCAATACTTACTTTGATTTCAAGCAGTTTTGACTCGTGGAATGAAGTAAAATTCTAAAATCAGCGATTCAGTTGAAGTTTCAGAATGTTGAATTTCGAATAAGCTCTCATCTGAGTGAGATATAAATATTCATTCATATTTTTACATAAACTTAATACCAAAAATTTTCTTGTGAGAATAATGTAATGGAAAATATAATAAGACATTTCAATCATACAAAAACCTTACTCTTTACTTTCTTTCTCCCCCCCCCCTCTTTTACTCTGAGCTTTCTTTTGATATATTTGTCTTATTGGAAAACAATAATTCATTTACTGCTTTTAAGTTAATTTTTGCTGGGTTTTTTTTTGGGGGGGGGGAGTAAATTGAACAGATTTTTAATTTGAATTTTGTCTAATGGAGATTTAAAAAAAAACCTGGTTGTTTAAAGTATATTGTAAAATTCTGATCTCCTAAAATCTCTATCAATAATAAACATGAACATGTGTGTACAAGTCAAACTATTTAGGCTTGAACTTTCAAACTTTCCACATATGTGAGAATGCGCATCCCGGAATAAATTTTTATAAGAATTTCCATGAATTAAAAAAAAATCAAGAGAAATTTTGGCATCTTGCCAAAATATTGTCACAAAATGATTTTTTCACTATCTTATAATTAATATATATAATATACTAATATTAATTGTCTTAGATCCTTTATTTTTAATTTTTAACCTAGGATTTACAAACTTGGAATATATGTAACTTTGAATATAAAAATGTCCTACTTAGAGAGATTTTTTAAATTTTCATTAATTAAAAATTAAGATAAATTTTGGCATTTTTTTTAACAATAACTTCCAAAAACATTATGTCAAGAAATGATGTGCATACCATTGTAAAATATACATATTCAATTATATCAATTTTTTTATCTACTGAATGAACTTTTTAATTTTTAAAATTATTTTCAGCAATATATTTCGTTGTTAAGATGAAACTCATTTTCATTATTACTGGTATTAACGAAACTTGGCCTTTTTGCTATTGTTGATGATTTATTGAATGATGTAATTTACTACAAGACTTTATAATGAAAAAATCTATTTTTTGATTAATCAAAAATTTAGTAATCCAGCACCTATTCCAACAATAACGTTATGTCAGATTAACAACTGATTATTATTTTCAAATATCTACATATATATTTCCTTACATGAACAAAAATTGGAAATTGATGAGGATTTGATGCTGTTTGATATCAATTATGGAAGAAGCCATGAAATGTTGAGGAATAAAAAAATGCATGATACTGAGACAGAAAAGTGACAGTGATTTTGACTCTCTTCAATGAAAGAAAATGGAGATTGTAGAGATGCTGGAATTACTTTATCTCAAATCACCGAAGATTAATTTTTCATCATTGTACGATTTTTATGTATATTTTGATCAATTATGTTGAAAATCCCAAAATGATGATCCATTATTCATAATCTGAGGAGTTTATGGAATTAATATTGGTCAACTGAATATAGTCAAAGGCTGATAGAAAAGCAAAATCACATTTCCACAAAAGTCAGAAGATAGATAGATGAATAGGATAGTTGCATTTTTATAACATTTTGTTTTCATGGGACTTGTTTCCATTAGAATGGTTCGTGAACATGAATTGCTTAAACAAGTGTACGATTGCAAAAATAACACGGTTTTAAAGCCTGCCGCAATTAAATACTTTTTTATGGAAATTGTGAATATCAATTTTAATCATTTCAATAATTATATGTAGTAATGATAATAAATATAAATTTTTATCATCAAAAGTAAATATAAGCAGTTTTCCCGGTGATTGAAAAAGACGACTAATAATAATAAAATCATGTCTATTTTCACAAAGTTCTAAAACGAATTTAAAACATATGTATGGTGATTAAAATAAAAAATAGAATTAAAACATAGAATTATTATGTATATCTCTTAGGGCAGTGGTGGGGAAACTTTTTTTAAGACGGGCCATTTGTAATAACTAGACGATCGTAGCGAGCCAAAGAATAATGCTTAATCATTAAACAATTTATGTGTCCTATAAACATATACATATATTATTACATACACTTATTATTTTAATAGTAAAAAAGCAAAAGGTAAGAAAATTATAAGCACAAAATATAAAATGAATTTAGTGCAGTTCTTGATGTGAAGTATTATCACTTTATTTATTTATTTTTTTGCATGAGAAAAATGAAATTGAGACTTTTATCAAAATTTCATCATAGTCCGGTTCCATTTGCGAAGCAGAAATTCTTAAAACTGATGAAAGGTGCTCATCTGTAATACTGTTTCTAAAAGAAGTTTTCCTAAGCTTCATTGTTGAAAAGATTTGTTCGCAGATATAAGATGAGCCGAACATTGTCATTATCTTCATTGCATGAGTAATTAGATTTGGGAAATTATCTGGACTTAAATTTTTATAAAATTCTAGTTATGGTACTGTATGAAAAGTTTGTTTCAGGAGAGTATTACAGTTCAGTTCTATTAACTCGAATCACAGCGGGTCGTTGCAGATGACTGACTAAGTCGCTAACTAACTGATCTTCGGGCGGCCTCTCTTGTATTTATACCTACCTGCAAGGATTGTTCGGGAATTGGAGTTTTGCGGTTCTTTTGGAAAAACAGAACAATGAATGGAAAATGCGAGAGTGTTGGAAGTTTCGAGCGAAGAGGAGTCAGCTGTTTGGGTCGGATGGATTTGTCCAGAATACTATTGTGTTTTGAATATCGCCGCAGGTAGTTTTTATGCGGGTCGTCACATTATGAAGTAAGAATGCGTTCAAACATTCTCACGAGGGCACTCTTAAACGGGCCGGATTAAACCTTTCCGCGGGCCGGACTTGGCCCGCGGGCCGTAGTTTCCCCATCACTGTCTTAGGGAATCAAACTGTCTAAATCTGCCACGGATAATAATATCATTTAGATAAAACTTTCTTAAATAAAATGTTGAGGGAAAATAAATGAAGCATGATTGAGACTTGCTGTAACATCTGCTTTTCGAATCAAACCCTTTGTTTTCCAGTAGATCCCCTTATAGCTGTTTAGACCGATTACTCTCAATTGGATGCAACTACAGAGTCTTCCCCTCAAAGTACAGTTTTCTCTTAGCTCAATGCTATAGTATAATTAAGGCCTTATCACGCGGCAAAATATCGTCGGCACTTTCCGTCAGCAAATGACAACGAAAGTGACGTCACTTTAAAGTTCTACATGATTGGTTGAATTTCGTTTGCGGACAATATTTCCGTCGGCATTTTCTAGCTGGTTAAAAAAAATTGTCGATTATGAAACTTGCTTGACCAGTTTTTGAGGGTAGAAACGGAAAAATGCTGACGAAATTTCACCGTGTGATAAGGCTTTTAGACTGGACACATAACTTCAACATCATTACAAGAGACTCAAAATTGTTTAGAATTTAAGGACGCTATATCTCCCTTTCCTTCATAGCTAAAAATAATGCAATAAAAAAAATACACCTTATATAGGAGAAATTATTGCATGAAGATCTTTTTTACAACTTGATCTTTCGTCTTGGTTTCATTAACCTTTTAAATTTAGTTTGCGTGTGTGTTTTAATTGCGTTTATTCTTGCATTATTATTCGAAATCAAAAGGAATGGTATCTCCAGAACTTTCTCGTATACTCTCAAATAAATATACTTGTGCATTATTAACCCTATGCCAATCACCAACAGTAGTTACGAGAAAGCCTGTTAAAGTAGGATCCGATCTTTTCGTCATCTGACCAAGGTTTAAAATTAAACATTGGTCAAACAATTAAACCTAGAGTTACTTTAAAACTGGACGTTAATATAGCTAAACTAAACTAAAACCCATATGGAGTTTTTAATAGGCTTTTTTTCTCCTAATTATTTACTTGAATACAAAGGCCGAAACTGAATATGTATTTTGGAAAACTTTCTCTCTCTCAATGGACTACGGCCAAAATTTAATCCTACAACTGTAGTCACAAAATCAAATTTCATATACAAGTCATTCAAAGTCATTGCTTTTTTGAATTATCGTGTTTATGCACTCATAAAGAGACAAACTGATAGATGGGCAACCCTTACAGCATTTGCTTCGAAATTCGATAGGTATCTGCATTTTAGATATAAAATATGTATCCAAATTTATCCAATTGATTCCCTTCTTTTTGTAATTTTCACGTCAACGTATATTCAGACAGATAGATTTAGGTCGAATGTATTTCATATAAAATTAATGGGAATATACAAATTCGGAGTGAAGACTTTATAATAAATTTCCTCTGTCTATCTCAGCATTTTTTAGCTGTTATTTTCATAGGCATTCATTTATAATTATAATAATATATTTTTCAATGAAATCTGAAATTTAAAGATTCATTAATATCTTGAGTTCCATCTCTGTATGTGTGTACTTTTTATTGGAGAAAATCAAAATAAAAATTGTGTAGAAATAGATTAAATTAAGAATTTATTTTTTAAAAAAATGTCAGGATTCATGTTTTAAAATTATGTAAGATAGTTTTTTTCCCCCTCCGCATTATTTTTCTCGCACAAATAAATGTTTTTATTTATTTATTTATTACTAGCCGCCTTTGGCGACCAGCTGGTTCGCCATGTGTAAAGCGTTCTAAAATTTTCAATTAAATCACATATTCATTAGCCTTGAATTAATTCCGGGCATTGATTGACCTGAAATAAATATTTTCTTTAAGATGATGGACGGAAAGTTCTAAAAGTAAATCTTTTCCTAATAATATTCTTTAATTTTATAAATCAGTCATTTTTAACAATCAGTTATGCTTTCAAAATATTAAAAAAAAATTCGATGATGTTGCCAAAATATTAAATGTGTTTTTAAAGAAAGCGAGAAAGGGAAAAAGAGTATTAAATGAATGATCCAGATATTGCAAACGATTACATAAATATGCCATTAAGTCGGGATTTCAATGCATATCCTGTCTAAATTCAACCAGGTTTACTGTAAATAAAGATGATTTATGGAATAAATGATTTAGATATTGCAAACGATTAAAGAAACCTTTGCTTTGCATTTATTTTTTTTAGAAAATATCACATTTTATGTTTCTTTTATTTTATCCAGTCACGTGCTGAAAGTTGCATTTCTTTAGACTTGATTTACGATGATAGTTTTTTTTTTTATTTGAACTTCCGGCATTCTTTTATTTTATCCAGTCAGGTGCTAAAAACATAGTTAAAATATTACTTTAAAAATTCGTTAAAAATAGAAGCTTACATTGTAAATTACAAAAACTGATACCGTTAGAAAGCTAATTTTTTAATCTTTAAATTGATGTAAAAATCATGTTTATGCGATCATATTTTCGGAAGTTATAGCGGAAAAACGTCGATATTTCGCTTAAATTTTAATTAATTCAAATTCTAATTAAAAATTCGAAAAAAGGGCTCTGAGGTGCACATTCCCGACCTCCAAGGTATACATGTACCAAATTTGGTAGCTGTAGGTCCAACGGTCTGGCCTGTAGAGCGCCAACACACACACACACACACACACATTGAGCTTTATTATAAGTATAGATTTTATTTTTGTTCACTCCACATTTTAAAACGTGATGAGATGTGGATTCAGTACTGTTGCAATTTTATTGACAGACTGAACGGCAAAGTAATAATACGAACATCACATCTCCTAAACAGGACCTGAACTTAACCTAATTCGGGTCAGGAGCAAAAACTTCTTTGCAGACCACCCTCTATCTTCAGTAGGGAAGAAATCATGTCTAGAACTTGTATTTTTGAACTTGAAGGGCCCCTCGGATGTGAGAGCCTTGGGCAACTGTCCCGTATGCCCCTGCCTTTGTCGGGCCCTGCTCCTAAAGCCGGTTCTCTTTCTTAGAAAGAATGGGAGGGATAAATAACATGACAAACAGGCCTGTATGGGGGGGGACTGCGAAAACGGCTTCCCCGAAAATTTCCCCCATTCTATCCTTCTATAAAGGTGTTACTCCACAACTATCGGTGGTTGTGGTTATTCCTCGTCCTCCATCAGAGACGTAGCGATCGACGAAGGGAGGGGGGGGGGGTAAATCCACAGACGCCTGTCTTTGAAGACGGGATGAAAACAAAATATTAAGAAAATACCTGTAATTGTTTACAGGAAAAAGCAAAATGTCCTGGTTAGAATTAAGGCTTAAAAAGCCACTGAAGGTGACTATAATTGTAAACCAAATTGAAGTGGTATCATCTAAATTTTTCACATATTCTATATTAAACTTGCAATGCCGCAGAACTCCTTGCATGCATTGGCATACTAGTATAGTAGTTACGAATTGTTAATTTTTTTAGCAATTTTGCAGGACTTATCGTCGTCCCTTTGTGTATTATACACGTTTTTCTCAACCTATTGAATCAAAAAATTGATCCAAAACTATACTTGTAGTTACAAAACCCCATAAAAAATTTAATATTCTTAAATAATTCCGTTTTTTGAGTTATCGTGTTCACATTTTTCTAAAATAACAGAAGAGAAGATAATCAACTTATTGGATTTAGCTCAAATTTTTATAGAAATCTATAATGTAAATATTAAATCTGTGAACCGAATTTCATGCATTTAGCTCTTTTTCTGTTGAAGTTGTAGTGCTGACTTAAATTCCAGTAATCGGACAGGTGGATTTCCTCTGAATGGATTTTGCTCAAGATTTTTTAGAATTGTTAGAATTTGGTATAAAAACAGTTACCAAATTTCATCCATTCATCTCAAATCGTTTTTGAGCTCTCTTTATCACAGAAAAACAAATGGACATTTAACAAAAACGTGTTTTTCGAACTCAAGAGAGATCTAAAACGTGAAGATCCGCCGAAATCTCGAGATCGAATTTTTTGACGATTATTATACTTTCTCAATACGACGTTTACTTATTATTCTGTAGACTCAAATGCCGATGATGGCTATCGTGATCAAACATGATGATTATCGTGTTTTCAATATTGATATTTTAAAAAAATGTTGAATAGTTTTAGTAAAAAAGGTTTTTGTATTAATTGGAGCTTAGTCATCACATTTTTAATTTAATAATGAAATTTTCCCAGAGCTGACAGATAATTAGAGAGACATGTAGAACATTACGGACTTGAGGCCTTTATAATTGCATGAGTGAATTATATTATCAAAATTTGAACCTTAAAAATATTTTGAAAAAGTAGTTAAAATACAAATTACATAAGTATTAACTGACAATTTTAAAGAGCTTTAAGATTGGCGAACCAGCTGGTCACCAAAGGCTGCTCGTTAAATAATAAAAAATAAAAAAACGACAATGCTTTAAAGGTGCATTCTTTCCGATCGAATGAAACGAAAATTTGATATAAACTATATTTGTAGTAATAGGATCATGTATCAAATTCCTTTTATCTAAATAGATGCATTTCTGAGTTATCGCTTTTACATATAAGCGAAAATACAGACTGTCAGTCAGTCAAAGGATTTAATTTGAGATTTGATTTTGATATACACTTCAAATGTTACATATATGTACTAAATTTTATCCATCTAACACTTTATGTTTTGTAGTTATCGTGTTCTCTTGTATTCGGATAATCAGACGTCCTGTAAATAATTTTCTTTTAAAAATTAGTCATACAAATTTGGTGTAAAAACTATAAACAAAATTTCATCCACCTACTCCTTAATAGCGTTATCGTATTCACAGGCTGACAAACATAGCTATAGACAAACGCAATTCCAAAATGTGTATAGTCGAACTCAGAAGGATCGGAAATCGTAAATATTCAACAAAATCTCGGGCTCGTTTTTTTTTTTTTCTCTCTCTCTTTTTTTTATATACTTCGAATACGAAAAAGTAAAAAAAAAAACGAAAGCATTTGGTATGTTCGGTTTGTTTCATTTTAACTTTAGAGGGGGAAACAACATTTCGTTGAAAGATAAATCAAACTAACTGTTATTTTTTTATGCTCCAAAACAGCACGCAGCTGTTCCAAGAAGTAATAAATTTGTTCTCTTCTGTCAAGATTCAACTTTTGGGAAGGACACTCTAATAGTTGCCAAAAAGCTTATTGTAAAGCTGTTAAAAACAAGCATATACTTCAGACTTTCGAAAAATGTTTTAAATATTGATAAAAAAAATGTACATGTTTTGTGTGTTTTTTGAATCAATAAATGTATTGCAGGGGAAAAAATGTTTTTATTTTACAGTTTTCTTATTCTATTAGGCATATTTAGCTGAATATTCTTAACTAAGGCATATCACTCATTCTATTAGACATATTTATTAATACTTATTCTTAGCATATTATTATTTTAAATAAAAACTTCATCATTTAAAATTGACCGATATACAAAGTCTTAGAATTTCTTTATTTTTGGTCAGTCAACAGCCACCTCAAGATGGCGTATTGGATTTATTAGTTTCCATTTATCAAAGAACTGAAATATCGTTTCAAAATATGTTCAAAGCTTCATAACTCGGGCAATTTCAATCACAGAATAGTGGATTTTTTATATATTTGTATAAGAATATTTTATTAATAGATATATAAAAAATTATATATTTTTTAAAAGTGTATGCATTATCTCAAACAACATAAAATGCAATGCTTTAGTTCATTTAAAGCCTTTTTCTAAACATATATCTATCCATAACAGCTTAGAGATTAGTCTCACTATTGGTACAAAATACTATATTATATTTCCACATTAATTGTTTATTTTAAATACTGTTCAATATTATGAAAATATAGTAACAATATTAAATATATTAATATTCGATATTTTATGCCAGAGGGATGATTAGAGTGCATAGTTGGAGTAAAATTTTTATACATTGCGAATTATATTGAATTATAATAAACCTGTTTGAATTTAAATTATGAAATCTTAAGGTTGAAATATATTTTAATGTCCTTCTTCATTTCAGAATGCCAAATCGCCAAAGTTAAAATTAAAAATAGCTAACATAGTAAACAATGTCATGCGGAACGTTGTTAGAGAACTGTTTCTTAACGCTTCGGAACCGGAGGGTTTCAGGTGTGAGACTCGATTCTACCGAAGAACCGTCGTGTGAAGGGTCTCTTGCACGTTAAATCTGCCAGACCAAACGCCCTCCCGCTAGTGTGGTGTGGTGTAGAGAGGGGGGTGCCAGTTCAGGTATCGTCCTCGTCATCTGACTGTGGTTCAAAATGACGAGGTCCGTCCCAAAATAGCCCTCGTGTTGCTTTAAACTGGACGTTATTGTAACTAAACTAAAACTAAACTGTTTCTTAACTAAAACTTAACTGTGACAATTTGAAACTCGAACTGGAAACTGGGGATAACAGCCATTGATACTATAAATTTCAAGTTCAAGTTCCTAATTGCGACTTCTTTGTGAAATATGTTATTTTATTGTGTTTTCCAATGTCTCAAAATTTGAATGGCTTTAGTATCATGCTTCGGTTACCATATTGGCAACAAATGGAAACATTAAAATAGATTTCAATCAGTCTTGCTAATTTATGAAAAAAAAGGAGTCTAGTTTAATTTAATTTAACTACTTAGGATAATTTGTGATAAAAGATACCATTTGACAAATAACTTCTACCATACTATTGGCGCAACAAGGCCAAATCTGGCCCTTGCGTCCAAAAAAACCAACTAACTAACTAACTAACTGTGGTAAAGGAATCAATAAAATGAGCATGTACATCAAAAAAAAAAAAACAACTTCATCATCAACAACTATAAAAAAAAATTAAAAAGTTTCAGAAAGAAACTGCATTGGAAAAATAATATTAATCAATATTAAAACAAACCAGAATTTATTTTTTATTTTCATTAATAAAATTATAAATGTGTCTATTGATATTTGCATTAATTTACCTTAGGTTAAAATGTGATTGAGATTAAGGAACGGTTACATGTCTCTCTCGCCTTCGCAACCTTCGACTCGGATCCACAATCAGAAAAAATTCTATGCCTTGTGCGATAAATAATAGGTAATATTCTTCCGACAATGCTCTTATGTTGTCCTCATCTTCGCCTTCATCAAGATAGTTGAACCATAATGTAATTGATTTCAGTGATGAGGGATGATTTTCTAAAAACCCCTTAAGAACATTTTCAATTTCTGGAGGGGTGTACTGAGCATGGATGTGGAAAGTCTGTAACTTCTTGCAAGATTGGACAAACGGGATAACAGACTCAACAAAATCATCAATAGAAGGCATCCAAAGAACATTCAAGACTTCTAAATAATCTTCATACTTGCACAATTGAAGGTATGTGAACAAAGCGCTTATGTCAATCCTTGAAGACGTTGGAAATTTTTCGAATCTAAAATTCAATGTCTGTAGTGGTATTTCTTTTACTAAGAACTTTTCTATTTCATTGTTCAGATGATTATGTATAGTAACATCCATTTTCACTTTCATGTCCGGAAAGACATTTGTCAAATATTTCCAAGTGCCAGGTAGGATCCCTTCAAGCCCCGAATGTCTTTTATCTTCGCAGAAAATACTAAGATTCGATATATTTGGTTTCTTTTTATCAATCTGGTAATCACCGGAAGAAAGCTTTTCATATAAGCAATTTATGACATCTTCAAAGATTTGAATGTAGTCTACGTCAAGCGATTCTACATTTGCAATCCTACTGCACACTTCTGACAAATCTGACATGTATTGATTGCTCAATTCCGTGGACGGAGCTTCACTTACAAATCCTTGAAGTGTCAGATTTCGTATTGTGTTTTTATCTGAATGGAATATTGCTTTCAATAGTTCCAAACCCTCATCTTTGCTGAAATGGCTATCTTGAAAGATGATTGTTTTAAGATTCTTTTGAGAATTGAAAAAACGAACAATGATTTTGAATAAGTCTTCGCGGATGATATCATCAAGATGACGAAAATAGTTTCCCATATTGATGAATTTGACTGAAGAAAGCTGAGATGAAGACAACATGGCTTTCAGAAACAATTTCAGCTGTCGCCATATCACACCTGTCAGATGGGTCCTGACTCTTTTGCAAATAATTTCAACATGCCGAAACATGTAAGCATATTTGCGAGCAAATCTTACTTCTGGGTATATTTCTGAAGAGTAATCATGCTCAGGTAAGTAAAACTTCATTGTTTTCCATAGCCTTGGTGAGTTGAAATCTTTTGACCACCGAGAACACACTTGGGACATGCGACTTTGATCAGTTCTGCTGAGAAATGTATAAATGTTTTCTACTGCAAGAGATGGTAATTTCGACCAGCTGCTTTCATTCTCTGAAATTTGTTCATCGTCATCGTCTGAATCAATTGTAGCCACTGAATTGAAATCTTTACTTTCAGATGCATTACAGGTAATTCCTACGTTATCCCCTGATGAATATAAGTTATCAAAACTATTATTGCTGTCCTCGATTTGATTTATAATGATTCTGTTGTCAGCTTCAAAATTAGAAAGATTATTTCCTGCAGGAGAACTCATAGCTGTCATAACATAAACTTGAATTGTTCAACTATTATTTATTGCATGATTAACGATTTAATTTGGAATTATTTTGGTATTTATTTCAATTATTATTAAATTTATATTATCATGAAATAGTATGGATTATTTAGTTGTGAAAATTTGAGATATTTACAGTAATTTACTGCTGCCAAAAATTATTTTGCCTTACAAAATTTTTATATATAAATAGGATATCTCGTGTTTCTTAAGTTATGCTACTACTGTATCTGTTAAATAAAATAAAATACTCTAAAGTAGTAATCGCTGCATTTTTTCCGAAAAGAGGATTATGATATCGTGAAAGAGATCTTATTTTGTTAAAACCATGAAACCCATACACACATAATAATAAAGTTACTTAATTCACTCTATTATTCTTTGATATCATGGTCATATAACCAAAATCGATTAATTCCGTTTTCGCATCCCTTCCGAAGCGACTAGATAAATTTCTCCTTTTTAAATTTGACTAATAATGCTTTACCTGTCAAATAATTTACTATTTTAAATCAAACGGATCATTCTTGAATACTCGCGACTCTTTTAAATCTTCATTGACATTTTGAAATGATTTATAAATTGTTTTAGAACCTCATGTTTGAAAAACAATTTTTTAAAAAATTAAGAAAACTTGGGCTTTTTAAAAATAAATTTATCATTTTTCAGTTCAAACCTGAAGTTATCTTATATATAATAAAATTTTAAAAAATATATTGTGATACTAAGTTTATACAAGATTTTATTCAAAAGTTGTTTCTTGATTGGATCAAATAAACCTACGATGCAATTACCGCTCTGCAATTTATATCATTACTTCCCCCAAACGCCAAATAATCCTGTGATAAATGTAAAATTGAATTTATTTTTCTTTCACAGAGCATATTTTAAAATTGTGTTTCTTTTTTAACTATTTTTACATTAACCTATACGAAATATCAAAAGTGGAAGCAACATAATCGTCAACAAATTCAACCTGAAGATTTTGGAGAATCCCCCCGATCTAAATTTCCCTGCGTCTGAAGATACATTTAGGAAGTGATGACACAAAAATACTTTGAACTAGACAAATGAAATTTGGTATATAATCTTTACAGCAAATTTATAGATTGCTTCTTCTTCTTCTTGCATACAGCCGACCACCCCGCCACCACTAAACGTAGCAGTATCGACAGGATTTGATGTGGTCGACTGCTGAATAAGAATTGTAATTTATAGATTGCTCTCAAATTTTGAACCAACAACTAGGAAGTTTGTTGGTCTATCTGTCTGACAGCAAATGGACTCAATAGATTTAAAAAAAAAATCGAAATAGTGAGATGGCTAAAATTAGGTGCGCAGTTTTAAAATATAAAGAATAGATCAATTAACGGGTTAACAGTCTGATGGTCTATACATTTCAATGAGTGTAAATGGGTTAGTTCAGAAATGCAATGTCTTAGATAACTGAAATTCGATCTGCGTTCTTATTATTAAAATTGAACTTTTATATCAAATTAGGACCCCAATCAATCGAAGAAGTGGTGTCCCCTTTTTTTTTTCATTTTCTTTTCTCCTTATTATACTACAAATAAGAAAACGAGAAGAGAACTAGATTCTGAAAATCACAATATGAGCTCTCATGGCGTCGTTTGCAGTTTTGCGCAAGGTTTGCAAATTTTATGTAAAAGAGAATAACACTTTTAATAGGAAATATGCGAGAAAATTTCATGAAGACTACTAGAAATAAAACTTCTCTATGGTTGAGAACTTCTCTACTGACTTTCTGATAGTCCCCCCCCCTTTTTTTTTTTTACTTTCTAATATAAGATTGTATAGAAAGTGTAATTTCGAGCTTAAGATTTAGTCCAATCTCCCCTTGTAAACATCCACGAGTTCGAAAAAACCATTTTTTGAAAATGCCTTCCGCGAAAAAAATAAGTGAAAAACGATTTGTGCTAGAGAGGTGAAATTCGATGCACAGTCTTTATATCAAATATGCAGATTTCTATCAAATTTTGAATAAAATCTGTTCAGGGAAAGTGTGTCTGTCCGGTTAGTTGAATATAAACTAATACGATAGCTACAAAACCCAAATAACTTGACAGATAAAATTTGGTATACAGATTTAACATCTATATTATAGACACTTATCAAATTTTGGGCCATGCCGAAGAAGAGTTGATAATTTATCGGCCTATACTCTCAGAAAAATGTGGGCGCGATAGCTCAAAAACGCAATGACTTTATCAAATTTGGACAGGGATTTTTTGAAAAGTACAATTTTTGTTTCAATCACTTGAGAGAAATGTATCTAAAACTGTATATAATTTTCGGATCCTATTCATTGCATGTAAGGGATTTATCTTCAAATAATGCGCCAAGGATGACACAAAAGATTCAACAAAAATGCTAAATTCATGCCAAAAGTTAGTATTTTGTAACTATTGTACCATGTAAGGCATTCTTTGGCATGACAAATTTATTAGAGAGTATGGAAGAAAGTTTTGGGGAGACCACTTCACCTGCTTTCACTCGTGTCATCTGTTCTTATTATCCCTTATTGTTATTATTGTATTGTGGCGGAATGATGATCATTATGATCCGTGCAGTGGAAGCAAGAAGACCTATGTTTCCGAAAACATTTATTTAGTGACCAAATTTCACACGAAAGGAAGACATTTACGGGCGCACCTTAATAGAACAGCATCACATCTCATTATAATTACAATCGCAATGCATTATGGGATGCGTACCATGTAATGTCTCGATCTGGTCCAATAAAATAAAGGGTAGCGTTTTAATCAAATCACTTTATTTACAGCTTTAATTCACAGAAAAAATACTATTTTATCATCTAGGTTAAGTGAAAAGTTCTATGTGGAACACCACAAGAATAGATCCTCGAAATATTTCGGAGAAACTCACGAGAACAGCTAACCGGCCGTCAAAGTCTCACACTGGCACAGGGGTTAGCTTCAGGAATCCACCGAATTCCTCGGGTGTAATCTTACCTCGAACGCTCGGATTTCCCCGATCTTTCCTCTGAACCTCTTCCTCAAAAAACTCCTCGATCCCTTTTTCTCCAAAAACATCGCCTCTCTCTTCTTTCAACTCCACCTCTCATCCACATTGGAGCATTTGGGCTGTAGATTCTACAATCGTCGTTTAGCAAAAACTTCATTGGCCTACATTTATCCGCAGAAATGTTCGAGGTCCACAATGGGAAACAATGCAGGCTACACATCTGTGTCGCAGACACGACTAGTGCACGGGTGGTCCTTTATCTGGACTCACTCTAAAGGGTCAGATGTCCGTTCTTAGAAGAAGGGTTCTCCACCTGTCCATCTGTAAGCAATTACACTGCCATAAAGCGTCGCCATTGAGGAGACCAGTCTGGAAATGGCAGTTATGAAGCGAGTGAAAAAGAAATCACAATGGTCAGACCGGGAAGAAGGTGAATCATTGCAACCTAATCAGGTATTGCCATCTATTATCCAAAAGCGAAGATAGAGTAATATAACTGCTACAATGTCACTTTAAGTTTGTTATTTCAAGCTATCATGATGCTATTGATAGCTAAGTATCATGCTCAGCTAAGTATTATGATGCTTCCATCGAAGAACTGCCGTGTAGGTAATTCTGGTGAGCGTAAAATGTATCGGAGCCAAGCGTTCTCCAGCTGGTATGTGTGGAAATTTAGAAAAGAGTGGTTCCCATCCTTCCCATCTGACCGTCGCTCAAAATTACGAGGTCCATCTGGGAATAACCCTGGTGTTGCTTTAAAACGAGACGTTAGGATAACTAAACTAAACCAAAATTTGCCGTTTGAAGTTACCTTCTGTTTTGTGCATTCATTTTTTTTATAACCGCTTTCTCCTTTTTAAAGGGGCCGCGATGGCCTAGTGGTAAGGTCTCGACTTCGGAGCCAGAGGATTTCAGGTTCGGGACTCGATACCTGTGAGGTATCGAGTCCGTCGAGTGAGGAGTCTCTTGCACGTTAAATCTGTCCCGCCAAACATCCTCCCTCTGGTGTGGTGTGGAGAGGGGGGGGGGGTGCCAGTTCAGGTGTCGTCCTCGTCATCTGACCATGGTTCAAAATTACAAGGTCCATCCCTAGTGATTCTTTACAACGGGACGTTAATATAACTAATCTAATCTCCTCTTTAAAATGAAAGCTGGTTTTATGATCAGAGTCAATTTCAAGCATGTAATAGTAATTTTAATGTTTTTATTTCTTGGGTAATACACGTTAAAAATTTTGCAAATGAATCTCTCTATTTTTCGTATTTTTTTTTACTTTCTGGTACACGAATTATGCAAAGAAAAAGCATTGCAATCGTCAAATTATTCGAATTCGAAATTTTTGTCGATTCCACACGTTTTAGACAAATATAACCAATTACAAAAAAAAAAAAAAAAAAAAAAAAAAAAATGTAATTATATCTTTCTGTGTACATGATGACTCAAAAACGGTTCGAGCTAGTCGGAAGAAACTTCGCTCATGAATTTTTTTTAAATCGTTTTTCAAAGAAATCTTCCAAATTTGTCGATTTCTACGAAATTTTGTACAAAACCTTTTCAGAGAATGTCAGGTTACTCGAGTACAAGTGGATTCAATTTCTGCGAAACAGAAAGAGCTAGATAACTAAAATTTGGTACACAAGTTTAGTATTTAAAATGTATACACATATTTAGACCGACGTTCGAACCTAGGGGTAGCATGCCTTTCTTATAATCTGGTCATTCCGAATTCGAATCATGCTTCGGGCATGGGTTTTTTTTCACCCTGTGTTCTATGTGTGTGAATGAATCCTCTTGTAAAAAGAGGTTGTGCAAGCGAGAGTGTCATCTTCATATGAGCTAGAAGTCAGACTTCAGCCCTCGAGTGTTCAGAAGTCCTTACCCTCAGAAGCTACTGCATCCATCTTTCTCCGATCTCCTGGACTAGTTATGAATTAGAGTTCAATCCAATAAGGATAAGTTTAGTTATATTGATGTCCCATTTTAAAGCAACATTAGGGCTGTTTTGGGACGGATCTTGTAATTTTAAACCGCGGTCAGATGACAAGGACACCTGAACTGACACCCTCCTCTTCACACCACACCATATTTATTTATGGTGTGGGATAAATAACTACATATATATTTAGTATTTAAAGTGTATATCGGTTTAGTATAATGAAATTTTGAATTAAATTTTTATAAAGTTAACCGTTTGTCGGTTTGTACCTTTTCGTATATGCAAATGCAATAACTGATAAATCTAATTTAAATTTCGTATCATTTTGTTATTGCAACTACAGTAAAGCTCTTTATTCGCTGGGTATATACGCGAATGCAGAAACCGTGAATACGGAATGGTAGTTTATAGGGGATACGTTCCTAGGTGACAAAATAAAAAATATATATTTAAAATATCAATTTAATTGAAGTTTTTGAACATTTTGATTAATTATCTTAAGGCTGAGGCAATGGTTTAAAAAATTTTGTAATTTTCTCTTGCTTAACAGTTTTTAAAAGTTCTTTCAATTCAGACTGATACACAGCAGTCGCATTAGCAATTTGCCTCTTAAAAATAAAACTTCGTTCCATAGACGGATCCATGTTCATGAAGAAATCGCAAAGCTCATTTGCCATTCTTAAACCTTCACTAAGATTTTTTTTAATTAAATGTCACGTTTGCTTATTGAAGCCTCTTCTTCAATAGGCTGTGAATTTAACATTTCCTCCAAATTGGTTTCAGTCAAATCTTCATCTTGCGATTCTAGCAATCCCTGAATATCCCTTGTTTCTATCTGTTCGAACCCATCTCGTCCTATTCCATTCGCGATTTCGGCTCTGTTTGCATTTAACAACATACTTTAGACAAAGTTGTAATAAGATTTATTTTACTTTTTTTATTAGTCCATTTGACGGCATTTACAAAGGATATTGGGTTGGATACCTATTGGAATCCTTTTATTATTATGTATGTACTTATTAGATCCGCGAATAAAGAAATTTTTAGCCCCGAATATAGCAATTAGGTCGCATTTTTATAATCCGTGAATAGTGAAAACGCGAATGAAGGAAGCGCGAATAAGGAGCTTTTACTGTATATTTCTATAACAATTTTTTTTGTTTCAATAATTCAAAAAAAAAAAACCCGTTAAAATTACATATTCTATATGCCTACACTTGTGTATTTACCGCATCACAAGGATTAATTGTCAAAAAGAATCTCCAAAGATCGCCAGTAAATTCAGTAAAAATTCTAGATTCAAGCCAATGATCTATTTATATTTCAAAGCTATTGTTTGCTAATATATGCAAAGCGTTTGTGGCCATACCCACGGTTCATAATAATTTTCAGGGGGCGCAAGAGATAACACATTTATTACAGGGTATGATGAACAGTTACAAGATCACTCTCGCTGGTTTTCCCTTTCATTATCAGAACCGCACATATTCTTCGGTTGAGAGAGTGAGTCAGTAAATGACCAGAGAAGAGGGAGTAACAACCGAACGGTGTTTTTCCCCCCTACTGATAGAGGATAGAAAATCAATAAAAGCAATAAATCTATGTTTGATCCCCCGTTCACCATCCGAAGCGGAACTTCCAGATCTGAAACGTGCAGCTGCTTTCGCTACACGTACTTGATAGAGTCACGTGGATCTGTGACGTAAACAATGACTGCATCCGGATATCGAGCATTACTTGATCAACAATATTTTCTTCTGCCATCTTTGACTCCAACAGTCACGTTGCAAAATTGTCTAAAAATAGCGTCATAAGAGTCTGAAATTCATCTGTTGGTGGAATGATTATAATAAATAACAATGAAATGTATTGTTCACTGATCATTTTTTGGTAATAAGCTGATTAATCGAGGAAATGTTTGTTTTGAATTGAGGCTGTTAAGTATAACTTAATGTACAAAATTTTCTCTAGAAAAAGTTTAAGCATTAAATTATGATAGACATCAGTATAGTGTTATTTTAATAGTCTTACACTTGTTCTGGTTATTATGTGTATGAGCCATAATGAAAGAGAAACTTACGATTAAACGTATAACGGAACATTTAAAAACGGTTTAAATTTCATTGCAACAATAAAATCTATAGTTAAAAATTCTGCAAATAGTATTTTTTTTTTTTTTTTTAGTCCGGAAAAAGCTCATAATTCATTTCATTAAAAGAATAATTTTTTAAATTTTTGATACAGTGTAAAAGTTAATTATGCTCAGTAATAGTTTTTAGAATCATTGTGGAAAAATGCTACACTTTTTCCTTCTTTTTTTAACTAATTGAAATTCCAATTAAAATTTCAAAATAAAAATCTCACCGAGGTGCACAATTATACCTTCGAAATAACAAGATGATAATCGAGGAAATGTTTGTTTTGGATTTGAGGCTGTTATGCATAACTTAGTGTTCCCAATTTCCTCTAGAAAAAATGTTTAATGTTAAATTATGACAGACATCAGTATAGTGTTATTTTAACACGTTCACTGCCACTACCAAAGCCTGATATCAGGATCATCTATCTAATTAGATGTCCCCTCCTTTGCTATCTTTTAACTATAGTAGAGAAGGTGTCATCTAATAACAGAGATGGTTTGGTACAATTACATATTATTTGTAACGCACAAGTGCGTCAGTGGCAGCGAATGTGTTAATAGTCTTACGCTTGTTCTGGTTATTATGTATATGAGCCATAATGAAAGAGAAATGTACGATTAAATGAATGAAGGAACATTAAAAACGGTTTAAATTTCATTGCAACAATGAAATCTATAATTAAAAATTCTGCAAATAGCGTTTTTTTTTTAAACTCCGGAAGAAGCTCATAATTCATTTCATTAAATGAATAATTTTTTAAATTTTTTGAAACAGTGTAAAAATTAGTTATGCACAGTAATATTTTCTAGAATCATTATGGAAAAAAGGCTACCGTTTTTCTTTCTTTTTTAATTAATTGAAACTCCAATTCAAATTTCAAAATAAAAATCTCACCGAGGTGCACAATTATACCTTCGAAATACATATGTACTAAATTTGAGAAATCTTGGTCAAATGCCAATCATGTAGAGCATAAGTAGAGATACAAATTATTTTAAAAGATTTACTATAAACTCACTACATAGCTGACGCTGCCTTTTTTTTTTGTGTAACGATATTGAAACCACTCAAATTTATTTCGTAATTAATATGTAGTAAACGTATATAAGTAACAATAATACTCAATTGCTTATATAGGGAAAAAAGTATTTTCCTTTTGGTAAATCAACTTGTAGCTGGGTCTTTTATGATCTGATACAATCTACCCCCAGCCCTACAGTTTCAAGTCTACGCTGCATATGCCAAAAAGAAGTAATTATCTTATAGTGCATGGTTTTGGAAATAGTGATGATTTCATATTGCCAATAACAAGTAGAGAAGATTCGACGGATTTCAAAATTAAATTGAGTGATAAATTTGATTTGTGATTGGTAAATTTAACACAAAGGAGAATCGATTAATTTAAATTTTTGATTCGCTGATTGGTATGGAGAAGTTTTTAAATCTTTAACAGATTTTTTACCTTTAGGACATGGCCACCTATAAAGTTTTCCTCTAAGAAAAATGTACGTTTCGAAATTAAGAAATATGGCTTCAGATGAATGATATTCAATTTTCATTAGCTGGCTAAAGAATTTTACTTTTGTTGTTATTTAAATAGACTTCTCTTGCATTAATAGAAGTTTTTAAGTGAAAAGAGGATATAGTTTTTTCAAATCTCAGCGAAGGGCTTCTTAATACCATAATGATACATTTCTAATTACTGTTATTTGTTATTTTTGGTTTACATTTATCGCACTGGCTATTGATCTATTGTATTTTTCCAGTATTGTCTTTTAGCGCACATAATGTTGTTCTTAAACAATTTAAAGAGGATTATAATAAACATAATGTAAGGATGATTCGAACTCTAATATAAAACGTATATAATAATGTTAAAACCTTAATTCGTCTATCTTTATTTTATTTTTCCATGTTTACTTTTGATTATATTGCAGAATTAACTTAACAAAAATTTGTATTTAATATCGTCATTATTTTCTTGAATATAGTCTCGATAACTAGAGCAAAGAAAAGCATTGCTATAAAATATACTTAAATATATTTAGGAAAAATTATTAATATTACTGAAAAAACTGTATGAAAATAAAACTGGTATGATTGAAAAGTTCTAAATTGTAGTAATTTTCTTTCTGCAATAATATGCTACAAAGTTAATGAGAAACCAGCGTGACTAGTCCTCTTGAAACATTCGGACATACTTTCTAATAAATGAACTTGGGCGTTACCAACCTAATGCCACTGTCGAACAATAATTCTATAACAAACGGTCTATTAGAATGCAGTTTTTTGCTCCATCCTTCCCTTCTCTCTCTTTGCCGTTAATCCTTGGTTATACAGCAGGATTAGGATTAAAATACAGGAAAGAAGAAGTTTTTTTTTCAGATTAATCAAAAATCAAAAGCAGACTTAGAACTGTAATTGTGGTCACAAGATCACATACGAAATTGCAATTATTTATGCTAGTGCATTTTTTATTTATTGCAGTTATATGTGAACATATAGACCGGCAGGTGGACAACTCGCAAATCTGATATATATTTACACTTTAAATGTTAAATCTGTGTACCAAATAGTAAAGTTTCCACACACACTGCGCACAGTAAATAGGCAATCATGGCAGAAAATAATTTATTAACACATTGTTAAACATATATTTAACATTTAGGACGCCACACGAACAACAAAACACTTAAAAAAGGGTCCAGCATTATTCTCCAGTGCGCAGCTTACAAACTTCTGAAATTCCCAAAGGGATTAAATCACAGATGATCAGCATCTAACCGTAGAGAAACAGATGATTCTTACTCAAATTTTATCAATCTAGCTTTCTTTTTTTTTTTTTTTTGATAGTCGTATTATATTCGGACAGACAAGCTTATTCAGACTAGATTTCTCTAAAAATTTGGTAGAAATATGCAAATAGGGTATAATTATTATGCACCAAATTTCATTCGTCCAACTCAAAAAACTTTATAGTTTTCGTGTTCAAAGAGAAACATAATGCTAGAAGTATGACTCTTGAACCCACGAAGTACAGAAATATGAAGATCCTTCAAAATATTGAATCCGAACGCTTCAATACTTTCTCTTGCCTTCTTATAAGAGAAAGTAATAATGCATACAAGGAAATTGATTTTTTAATGGAATTTTGAAAAGTCTTTCTGTACTGATTCTCTCTATTTAAAAAGTAACAACTTGCGGTTTTTTTATGTTCTGTTGTTCTATTGAAGGAATTATTTTTATATCTTGCATGTCGCATCGCGCATTTCGTAGATTGTATGGCGGTGTATAACCATGTCTTTCTAAAAAAGACCTTTTCTGGATTAAAACATTTTCACTAAGATGCATATATGTCAAATATTTATGCGTATTATGTATTCAATACAAAACATTTACAAATTTATATAAATGATTTGAGACGTTAAATCACCGCAATCGCATATTTTTGAGCGGAATTATATAAAATTGTGTAAATTATTTTTTGCAATTTTATTTGATTAGGTAGGAAATATTTTTACGCATTTATTTGCTTGAAAATAAAAATAATAAAATTAGTTTTAATAAATATATACAGAGATCTTAATATAAATAAAAGACATTGATTAAAAATATTTCTCAGCTTTTCTTACACAAAGGGCCGGACCTCTGGTGGAGGACGGCTGCAATGAATGTTATTCACCAGGGCCCAGCAATCAAGGGGGGGGGAGCGCGGTGGCCTGGTGGTAAGGTCTCGGCTTCGAAACCGGAGGGTTTCAGGTTCGAGACTCGATTCCACCGAAGATCCGTCGCGTGAGGAAGTCTCTTGCACGTTAAATCTGTCAGGCCAAACGTGCTCCTTCTGGTGTGGAGAGGGGGGTGCCAGTTCAGGTGTGGTCCTCGTCATCTGACCATGGTTCAAAATGACAAGATGCGCCCCAAAATAGCCATCGTGTTGCTTTAAAACGGGACGTTAATATAACTAAACTAAACTAACCCGCAATCGAGGGAGCCCCCATCATGATAAAAACGGAAACAATAAAAAGCGGGATGGGAAGCAGAGAGGAAGAAATTTAATTGTAAAATTCGATGGATTTTTAAATATACGAAGCTTACAAATATATCTCAATTTAGTGCAAGTGTGCAGAATATTATAAACTTAAAGTACAGTCATTTACCCAGGCCATCTGGGGGTCGCGGCTGGAACTATGCATTCGGGAAAAAAGATTTAAAAGTATACCAGATATTATTTCTGATTTTAAATTAGTTTCAGATATAATTTTTTTAGAAAAACTTGAGTTCGAAAAACTTAATAAAGTTTTATAACAAACATGTAGATGGAAACCTAATTCTAGAAATTTATTTACTAGGGGATTTAATTTTGAATGAAAAAGATGTAAAAACGTACAAGGCATATTGCAGTACATATTAAATAATAATTATAATGAGTTATTCCTAAATTAAAACTGTAATAAAACCTTTCTTTATATTGCCAGTTATATAGCAAGTGCTGAGCGCTCTTTCAACAAATTGAAATTAATAAAGAAATATCTTCATTCAAGTATGTGTTCTGAAAGCTTAACTGCACTTGCTATATTAAGCACTGAAAAAGAAATTGCAAAAAATTGTAATTTTTCTGAATTAATTGATGTTTTAGTAAAAACAAAATCAGACATTAATTAAACCTGCATTAATAATACGTACTCATATTTCTATTTTTTTTTTTTTTTTACTTCATAAAAAAATTAGGGCCCCAAATGGTTTCTTGCACCCGGGCTCCTTCATACAGAAGTCCGGCTCTGCATTTACCCCACTTACTAGGCTGAATTGCATATACTACTTTGATAACTGTATTATAAAATATTTAATACTGTTAGATCTAATCATGCCCATAACAAGGAAATATTCTTATGGGTGTTAAGATTCAATTTCTAAAAAAAAAATTAGCAAAAAAAAAAAAAAAAAAAAAAAAAAAAAAAAAAAAAAAAAGAAAAAAGAGAAAGAAAAAAAAAAGAGGTAAATTTCAAAAAGTCACGAATAGATCTGTTTTCTTGTCTACGAAGTAATTCTGGCAATGAAATTGCTTCGACTTCAAAGGTTACAAATCAAGCTTCATTTAACGAAAAAAATTTCGCTCAAGTTACACAATCTCACAATAATAATGTAGAAATTATAAAAATTTTTGAAGAACCATATGCTTACACAAATATGATTTAATAAAAAAATAACGACGAAAATGACAATACAAATATTATATAATTTTTAAAATTCAATTCCTACTTATTTTCTTATATTATTTGTATATATATCTTATTTTATTTACTAGCCAACTCTGGCAACTTGCTATTTCGCCAGGAATAATGCGTTCTAAAGTTTTCAACTAAATACTTGTGTGCTTTGCTTTCTTTACAACTTCTCAGCCAAATATATTTATACTTCGATAATCATCTAACTCATATTATTATAGAAGCCTTACGACTATTTGTTGATTGCACTATAGTATATCTCTCTGATTCGCAATAAGCTGTTATGGAATTATGTGGAAAATATCACTTTTTATAATTCTTCCAAAACATTACTTTTTTTTTTAAATACGTACTGAACATCACACTTCCCTCGGTTTAATTTTCAGTTAGAGTTAATTTGATTATTCAGTTTGAGTTTTTGTCAAAGTGACGGCAAATCACTCTTAACATGCTCTTAAAGGTTAAATTCTACTTTCATTGTGTGAGAAATTAATTGTTGGAAAATACAGTTACAGTATTTTTTTTTTATTTAATTCATTAACAATAGAAACTTAATTTATAGGTTAAAACAATATCAATGAAAAAAAAAGTCATTTTTAAGAGGTTTTAAAAAATAGTTTTGAGCTGTAATATTTTCGGAAATTATGCAGAGAAATTCCAAATATTAGCTTAATCTATATCTATACTTATAATAAAGCTCAATGTGTGTGTGTGCGTTGGAGCTCTACAGGCTAGACCGTTGGACCTACAGCTACCAAATTTGGTACATGTATACCTTGGAGGTCGGGAATGTGCACCTCGGAGCCCTTTTTTCGAATTTTTAATTAGAATTTGAATTAATTAAAATTTAAGCGAAATTTCGACGCTTTTTCCGTTATAACTTCCGAAAATATTATCGCATAAACATGATTTTTATATCAATTTAAAGATTAAAAAAATTAGCTTCCTAACGGTATCAGTTTTTTTAAATTTATAACGTAAACTTCTCTTTTTAATGAATTTTAAAAGAAACATTTTAACCATGTTTTTATCACGTGACTGGATAAAATAAATGATAGCCGGAGGTTCGAATAAAATAAAACTATCATCATAAATCAAGTCTAAAGAAATGCAATTTTTAACACATGACTGGATAAAATAAAAGAAATATAAAATGTGATATTTTCTAAAAAAATAAATGCAAAGCAACAGATTCTATGATCGTTTGCCATATCTATATCATTAACTCAATAAATCTTCTTTATTTACGGTAAACCTGATTGAATTTAGACAGGATATGCATTGAAGTCCCGACTCAATGGCATATTTATGTAATCGTTTGCAATATCTGTATCATCAATTCAATATTTTTTTTTCATTATAAAATGTGATAGTTTCTAAAAAAATAAATGCAAAGCTAAGGTTTCTGTAAAATCTGCAAGAGCATGTTAAAGGGAAAAAATTAGGTTTTATCACCGTGTTGCCATCATTTTGACGGAAGTTCAAATTAAAAAAAAAAAAAACTATCATTGCAAATTAAATCTGAAGAAATGCAACTTTTAGCACGTGACTGAATAAAATAAAATAAATATAAAATGTGATATTTTCTTTAAAAAATGCAAGGTAAAGAATGTTTAGCTTTTAAATAAAAAGGGATAAACTTCAATCAAATCAGTCTCTAAAACTGATTGACTTATGAATATTTGAAGATCACTATTATAACAGTTAATTAAAACGGGTAATTTTAAGCCACTTCATCGACCCCATCTTCAAAGACGATACCCCTATCAACGTCAAGGGTTTCTCAATACTGACTGCCATAAGAATGAAAATGTTGAATGTTCCAAACATTTCTTTTCACAAGCAGATCAAATTTGATAGCACAGGATAGAAACATTCATTTATTTATTTGATTAGTTTGAAACATTCTATTAAATGTTTTTATATATTTTATAACTAAAAGATGTACAAAATTTAGACTTAATAACTTTTTTAATTATGTTTATAGACCAAAACAAAACAAAATATTATTATATGAATTATTTAAATCTTTTTGAAAGTAAAACTAAAACATGAATTTTATGATGAATATAAGTATTTTTTGTTGAATATTCTTAAAATATGACATAAATTATAGTAATTATTCAGTAGTACACATTATGGTTCTCTTTTACTTATGTTCAAAAATATGCTCGGTTACGGTAAAAAATGTTTTTATATCAATTTGCAGTTTAATCATTTTCACTTTAATTTAAAGTTAAAATTTTATTAGTGCTGACAGATAATTAGAGAAGAATATAGTGCATTACGAACTTAAGACCTTCATAAATAGATGCGTGAATTATATGTCTGTCAAAATTAGGACCTAAAAAATATTTTGATGAAGTAATTATTAAAAGATAACATAAAGTGTTTAACTGACAATGACAAGTCACATAAAGTACTTAATTGACAATGACGTTACATAAAGAATTTAATTGATAATTTTAAACGCAGTAAGATTGGCGAACCAGTTGGTCGGAAAAGGCGGCTAGTTTTTAAATAATTAAGGTTTCAAAAAAAAAACTCCTGCAGAGTATACTTTTTCATCATTCAAAGTAAATATGTAAATACCAAGTACGGTAGCTCTAGATGATATGATCATATGGTCTGATGTGTAGTGCCCTAACAGAGACACACGCACATTCATTCATGTACGCAAACTTGTATTCATTTGATTATCAACCTTGGAGTAACCCCGGCATTGATTGGCCTGAAATCGATATCTTCTTTAAGATGGTGGACGGAAAGATCTAAAAGAATACGTTTTCTTAATAATTATTTTTATAAATCAGTCAGTTTTAATGACTGATTTAGAAGATGGATTGATGTAGCAACTTTTATTAAAAATATTAATTTAAATATATTTTTTTTTAATTTCACAGAGCAAAGTATGAAGATATCTAAACTCATTATTCACCGATGCATTGTTTGACTCAAACTACATAAAATGTAATAATTTACTTCATTTAGACTAAGTTAACAGTACTAAACAATTTGTATTGCCTATTAATAATATTTTACAAATCGGCCATTGGGCTGGAATTTGAATGCATATCATGTATAAATTCAATCAGGTTTGCCGTAAATAAAGAAGATTTATTGAATTAATGATATAGATATTGCAAACGATTATAGAAACCTTTGCTTTGCACTTATTTATTTGGAAAATATCACATTTTATATTATCCAATTTTGTGCTGAAAGTTGCATTTTTTTATTTAATTTGCCATAATAGTTGATTTTTAAAAAACAATTTAAATTTCTGTCATTATGATGGTAACACGCTGATAAAACCTAATTTTTTCCCCCTTGACGTGCTTGTGCAGATTAAATTTTATTGTTTTGTCCGAAATATACAGTTGAAAAATGTGCTTAAAATATTTCTTTAAAAATTCGTTAAAAATAGAAGCTTAAGTTATATGTTAACATATTGATACCATTAGAAAGCTAATTGTTTTTAATATTTAACTTGATGTAAAAATCATATTTGTGCGATAATATTTTGAGAAGTTATTAGCGGGAAAATGCCAAAATTTCGTTTAATTTTTACTAAATTTAAATTCTAATTAGAAATTCGAAAAAAGAGCTCCGACGTGCACATTCCTAACCCTCAAGGTATACACGTGCCAAATTTAGTATCTGTAAATCCAACGGTCTGGCTTGTAAAGCGCCAACACACACACACATTGAGCTTTATTATAAGCAAGCATATATACACTTTCCGCCAAAAGTCTGCGTACAGAGAACATTCTTCTCTATTTATGCTAAAATATCTATAATTTGATTGTGAAAAAAGCAATACATCTCCAATTCATTCATGAAAATAATGTACTTCAATTAATAAAAAAAGAAGCAAATTTGTCCCGAATTGTAAGAATACTTGCCAAATGACGTCCAAAAGCCTCGCCAAAAGTCAGCGTACACTAAAAAAGGAGAGCATTCTCCGATCATTTGCTGTACGTTTATTTTCTCAAGCCTCGATTTCGAAATAAATTTGAATTCTTCTTAAGACTGATGTTCGATTTTTTCTGTGGATCTTTTTCTTGAAGACATGACAGGTAAAAGAAAAGAGATAAGTGTTTATGAAAGAAAGATTATAGTAAATCTTTGGAAATCACTCAGAACAATTGCTGAGACAGTTAATAGGAGACATTCCTCGATCCAGAACGTTATTAACAACTAAAAATCAACGGGTGTTTTGACAACAAAACCGAGATCTGGCCGTCCAACTGCACTGACGCTTCGAGAGACCCGCTTTGTAATTCGGTCTGTAAAAAAAGATCCTCGATTATCAACATCAAAAATAGCACAAAGTGTTGCTGAGAGATTTCAGAATATAGTTAGTTTAACTACAATTCGAAGAATCTTGAAAAAACACGATTTTCATATTAGGGTTGCAAGGAAGAAGCCATACATTTCCCCAGTGAACAGAGCAAAAAGAATTGCGTTCGCAAAAGAACATTTGGATAAGGCTCGGGATTTCTGGAATAAGGTAATTTTTTCAGATGAAAGCAAACTTTGCATTTTTTGAATAAAAGGAAGAAAATATGTCTGGAGGAAACCTGGTACAGAGCTCAATAAAGAAAATCTTCTTCCCACTGCCAAACATGGAGAACTAGGGGTAGGGTTGGGGGAGCGTGGGAAGCAGTAGGGTAGGTAATCTTGAGTTAATTGAATCGACAATGAATAAATTTGATTACTTGAACATATTGAAAAGAAACCTCAAACAAAGTACCCAGAAACTTGGATTGAACAAAGATTATTTTTTCCACCAAGACAATGACCCAAAACATACGGCTCAAATTGTGAGGTTATGGCTTCTGTACCTGCACACACCTCCCCAGTCCCCAGACCTAAATCCCATGGAACATTTGTGGGATTTGCTTGAACGAAGAATAAGAGAACATCACATAACATCCAAAGAAATGCTAAAATCTATTATGAAAGAAGAGTGGGAAAAAATAACTTCAGAATAGACGTCGAAACTTATTCAATCGATGCCAAACAGACTGAGAGAAGTCATAAAAAGAAAAGGCTATCCAACCAGACATTAAAATTTTGAAAACAATGATCATTTTTTAACTTTTTTATAAGTGTACGCTGACTTCTGGTGCATGTGATTTCTCTTTTTTAATGCATGTATATTTTGTATTTTATTTTGTAACTTTCAAGTGATTGTCACAGACTACTATTAAAATGTGTTTTATTTGAGGTATCTAAAAATCCATAGTTTAATATGAAATATTTATTTCAAATACGAATCGCTACATTAACACCAAGCATCTATCGCTTGTACGCAGACTTTCGACGGTAAGTGTATGTAGATAGATGTTCAGGTGTCGCGTCAGTAATCTAAGAGCTTGGCGACAAACTTTTAGATCATTTGGCAACGAAACAGAAATTACTCAAAAAATTTATTTAATTAATTAATATTTGAAAAAAAATATTAACATCAAGTGCCATCCACAACAAGTGTAAAAAAGCCATTTAAACCTTTATGATTTATTATTGGTTGAAAATTTGAACAAGATGCATAAATATATATGGGAAGAGTGTGAAATGAAAAAACAAAACAAAAAAATCTAATAGTAGGAATTGAAAAAATGTAATCAAGTGCATATAAATAATTCAGATTTATGACCAAATATTATAACCGATTTTTAAAATGTTTGGTCTTAAAGAAAAGACTTACACAAAAAAAGAGAGAAACCACAAAGAGTGTTTGCTAAGAATGCTGAAGGTAGATAATTCCCCACTACTTACTACTTTGTTTAAAGAAGTGCTGAATGATGAAATGCAGTCCGCAGCTGGTTGATTTATTCAAAAACACAAGACACGGTATTTTGTTTATGCTGTATATTAGAAGAAATAAATCTACATGATTTATAGGTATCTATAACAACTGCAGAAAGTTAACCAACCAAGATCATGAGCATTCTATTTATCACTTAATTCACTTATTGCTTGCTTATATTCACTTGCTTATAATTACTGGGACCACTAAATTAATGTTGGATAATTGATATAACAAATCAAGTTAATATAAATGAGGAAACGGAGACTTATTTCAAAGAATTGCAGATGTGATTTTATTTTTAGCGTGTAATAATCTGCTTCGAGGAAACCGTGAAATAACTGTTAATAATTTATGGTAAGTTTAATCGAATAATTAAGTAAATACAATTCTGTGCTTATGGATTATATAAACAGAATAAAAAAATTCCCCAAATAGAATAGTTTATGCTTTAGTACGTGCATCAGAACAAATTAATCCTGCTTTAGGAAATGAAATTTCTTAATAAAATTAAATACGATACAAAATCAGACATGTATTATAGTATCCAAATGAATTCTGCTTTTGATCTTTCCCATAAAAGCAAACCAGTACTTTTTAGGTATGTAAATTTTGAAGAGAAAGGATTAAGCATAAATATGTCATTATACGCTTTATTGAAGCAATTGAATTGATCGAAGGACTAGCAAAAACTCTATTGGAAATATTAAGCAAGATTGATTTAGATATTATGGAATTGTAATGGGCAGGCATACGACAACGATAGAAATAAAAAAATGAAATATAAACGTGTACAATCTAGAATATTTAAATCCTCATGCAATTTATGTACCTTGTTTATGAACATTCATTTAATTATTTATTTCTGACACCGCTTCCAGTGTTATATATTGTATGCTTTCATTTTTTTTTTTAAATATTGCAACGCTGTATATTGCTCATTTTCTGCATCTACAAAAAGATGGGAAATTCTACAAAAGCATTTAAAATTTATTCTTAAAACCATTATGAGAAATTATTTGGGAAGTCAAAATAAATGAGATTAAAACAGAACCAAGTTTCTCTAGAAAGGCACCCGCGTGCAAGAAACCACTTGGGGCCCTAATTTTTTGAGAAAAAAACAACAACCGTAAACTCGTATTATTAATGTAAATTTATTTAATTCGAGAATTTTTTTTTTTTTTTTTTTTTTTGCTAATACATTAATTACTTTTGAAAAATTACAATTTTTTGCTATTTCTTTTTCATTGCTTAATATAGCAAATGCATTTAAGCTTTCTGAACACATGATTGAGTGAAGACCCTTCTTTATTAATTTTAAATTTCTTGAAAGAGTGCTCAGCACTTGCTGTAGTAATGGCAACATAAATAATAGTTTTAACACAGATAATATATTTAGAAATAACTCTTTATAATTATTATTTAATATGTATTGCAATGTGTTTTGTACGTTATTTACATCTTTTTCATTCAAAATCAAATCCCGTTGCAAGCAAATTTTCTTGGATTAGGTTTTCATCCACATCTTTGTTATAAAACTTTATTAAGTTTTTGGAACTCATATTTTTCTAAAAATTTTATAACAGTCACTAATTTAAAATCAGAAATAATATGAGGCATACTTTTAAATCTAATTTTTATTTGTATACTAACAGTATCAATTACAATGTTAAAAAAATAACACTTAAATTCCTCTACAGGGTTTTTTACAACTTCGTCTTCTGCTAATTCAGAATATAATTCTTTCCTTTTTGGAATTTTTTTTACAGCAAAATTTTCTGGAGTGTTCAAATTATGTGCTAGCACTTTTTTTTCATAAAAAAATGTGCTAAATTTTGTTCTTAAATTTTGAATTTAAGTTTTAATTTTATTTATTACATTGAAAGAAATAGTTTATTGATAATGTTAATTTTCAACAATATTTCAAACCATACTATTAAACATAAAATAAAGGACATTTCTTATATTGCATCTAATAAACTTTTAGCTTCAGATGCCGTTGTATTATCATTACTTACATCATTAAATTCTTCTGGGCCATTACAAATTTGTTCGAACTGTATCTACACAACTTTTAACGAATCTATTTGGGCTTGCAATCGAGTGACACCTAATGGTTTAAGAGAAATGTTTTAATGCTTTTGTAGAATTTCCCATCTTTTTGTAGATGCAGAAAATAAGCAATATAAGCTTTGCAATATCCCCCCTACCAAAATAAATTGCAATATATACTGCTGGAAACGGCATTACAAATTAACAAATTAAAGGAGCGTGATAGGCAAGGCATATAAATTGCATGCTGGTTTAGAAAAAGTATTTTAGACTGTTTACACCTTAATATTTCCCTTTCATGTTGCTACCTTTGTCTTATGCTTGCCCTCTATAAATCGTAACATCTAAATCAAATTTGCTTAATCTTTCCCATAGAGTTTTTGCTAATCCCTTGTGGAAGGTGAAGTTGACTCAAGATAGAACCTGGGACCTTTGGGTT
>JAPMOQ010041167.1:1014043-1024534 GCA_026543055.1 Argiope trifasciata | reverse complement strand
TTTGTAAGCCAGTAACATACCACAGGACAAAAGCATGCTCATCTCCCGTTGATGTTATCTGTCTTATTAAGATATCACCACACCCTCACCAGTTAGAGCAGTTATTTCAATAAAACTTATACCTGACTCATTTATAGCTAACCGTTTATCTTCAAAATTTACATATATAATAATGATTGAAGTTTGTTCCTTATGAGAAATATCAGAAGTGCAATCCATTTGGCTACAATAGTAACTGGTTGTTTTTATATTGTGTTTAATTTTGTAAAGATTTCATTTCCTCACTCAGAAATAATTTATTCTTGTGGCTTATGGACTAAATGATGCACAATTCTATATTTAGAATTTGTTATTTTGTTTATATGATCCATTAGCACAGGTTCGTATTTGCTTAGTAATTAGATTAAACTTGAAACCTATCCATTATTACTATTATTTCGGGGGTTTTTCGAAGTGGAAGATTATTTATTACACGCTAAAAATAGAATCACATCAACAGTTCTTTGAAATAGTAATTTGAGTCGTGTCATTTCCTTACTTATATTAACTCAATTTTTTTTATCATTGGTCGAACACAAATTTAACTTTTTAAATAATTTCTTCAAGCAATAAATCTATACTTATAATAAAGCTCAATGTGTGTGCGTGTGTGTGTGTGTTGGCGCTCTACAGGTCAGACCGTTGGACCTACAGCTACCAAATTTGGTACATGTACACCTCGGAGGTCCGGAATATGCACCTCGGAGCCGTTTTTTCGAATTTTTTATTAGAATTTGAATTAATTAAAATTTAAGTGAAATTTCGACGTTTTTCCGCTATAACTTCCGAAAATATTATTGCACAAACATGATTTTTATATCCATTTAAAGATTAGAAAATTAGCTTTCTAAAGGTATCAGATTTTTTAATTTATAACGTAAGCTTCTATTTTCAACGAATTTTTAAAGAAATATTTTAACCATGTTTTTAGCACGTGACTGGATAAAATAAAAGAATGCCGGAAGTTCAAATAAAAAAAAACTATCATCGCTAAATAAATCTAAGAAATGATACTTTTAGCACGTGACTGGATAAAATAAAAGAAACAAAAAATGTGATATTTTCGAAAAAATAAATGCAAAGCAAAGGTTTCTATTATCGTTTGCAAATATCTAAATCATTTTATTCAACAAATCTTCTTTATTTACGGTAAACCTGATTGAATTTAGACAGGATATGCATTGAAATCCCGACTTAATTTCATATTTCTATAATCGTTTACAATATCTGTATCATTAATTCAATAATTTTTTTTTCTTTTTCGCTTTCTTTAAAAAAACATATTTAATATTTTGGCAGCATCATGGAAAAAAACATTTTTAATTTCAGGCCAATCAATGCCCGGAATTGCTTCAAGGCTAATGAATATGTGACTTAATTGAAAATTTTAGAACGCATTACTCTTGGTGAACCAGCTGGTCGCCAAAGGCGGCTAGTGAACTAATAAGACATTTACAGTGATCAGGATTATGGATTACATTTGACAGCTTTCTCCAGTTATTATATCTATCTATAAATCGAGTAGAATGGTTAATTCTTCTTTTTTTGGAAAACAGTATACAATAAAAACAAAATACGAATTACGTATGTCGTCTTTGAATAAATTAATCAGTTACGAAGTTGAATTTCACCATTTGTCATTTTTTAAAGTAGTATGTAGTGGAAAATAATCTACCTGCAGCATTTTTATCAAAATTTCTTTCTTATAGCACCGGTCCGATTTTAACTCAAAACATTCTAAATTTACAAGTTATAATACTTGGACCATAAACCAGGATCGTTTATACTCTCTTGATCATACTTGTTTTTGTTATTTTTTGATTTAGTCACATTTGTATAAACACACGATTCTTCAACACATTTAACCGTTTCCAAATTTTCATTGCTAGACTGTGTACTGAATTGTAATTTTTTGAAGTTGAAGCAATTTCTTTGCCAGAATTACATAGTAACCAAGGAAATAGATCTATTTGTGACTTCTTGAAGTTTGGCTTTTCTTTTTTTTAGTTTATGATAAATTTCGTTTTTGACGAACAAAGGGATATTTTCTTGGCTTGGGCATAGTTATATCTAACAGTATTTAGCAGTTTATATAATTAATTATCAAATGATTATATGCTATACTATAAGCTGTTACCTAATAGCTGAAGTAAGTAAGTTTAAATCTACTTAACTTAATATTAACGATATTTTTCACACTTGCACAAGACTATTATATATACTACTAGCCGCCTTTGGCGACCAGCTGGTTCGCCAAGAGTAAAGCGTTCTAAAATGTTCAATTAAATCACTTATTCATTAGCCTTGAAGTAATTCCGGGCATTGATTGACCTGAAATTAATATTTTCTTTAAGATGATGGACGGAAAGTTCTAAAAGTACACCTTTTCCTAATAATATTCTTCAATTTTATAAATCAGTCAGTTTTAACCATCGGTTATGCTTCCAAAATATTTTTTAAAAAATTCGATGATGTTGCCAAAATATTAAATATGTTTTTTTAAAGAAAGCGAGAAAGGGAAAAAAAGTATTAAATTAATGATACAGATATTGCAAACGATTACATAAATATGCCATTAAATCGTGATTTCAATGCATATCCTGTTTAAATTCAATCAGGTTTACCGTAAATAAAGAAGATTAGTTGAATAAATGATTTAGATATTACAAACGATTGTAGAAGCCTTTGCTTTGCATTTATTTTTTAAAGAAAATATCACATTTTATATTTCTTTTATTTTATCCAGTCACGTGCTGAAAGTTGCATTTCTGTAGATTTATTTTGCGATGATAATTTTTTTTATTTGAACTTCCGGCATTCTTTTATTTTATCCAGTCACGTGCTAAAAAAACATGGTTAAAATATTTCTTTAAAAATTCGTTAAAAATAGAAGCTTAAGTTTTACATTAAAACACTGATGTCATTAGAAGGCTAATTTTTTAATCTTTCAATGGATGTAAAAATCATGTTTGTGCAATCATATTTTCGGAAGTTATAGCAGGAAAACGTCGAAATTTTGCCTAAATTTTAATTAATTCAAACTCTAATTAAAAATTCGAAAAAAGGGCTCCGAGGTGCACATTCCGGACCTCCAAGGTATACATGTACCAAATTTGGTAGCTGTACGTCCAACGGTCTGGCCTGTAGAGCGCCAACACACACACACGCACACACACACACACAATGAGCTTTATTATAAGTATATAGATGAACTACATAAATATCCAAATCGGCCGACTGCTACATTTCAACTTTTTCCTCCATCCCCTTCATTCTGGTCATGGCCGGTGAAACAGTAATGAAATATGTATTGCTAGGACTTGTTTCGTTACTGTTCTAGGTTTCACTACTGACTAGGGTCATTTAATTTATCTTCGTTTTACTTTTTGTTTGAGCAACATAATGAAAGTAAACCTACATAAATGCATGCATAAAAAATATTGCATTAGATGTTAAAAAAAAAAAAAGCTGATGATTTACGTCAGCCTCGACTTCTAGTAGCCACTAGCGCCTAGAAGTCGCGCCACTTTATTTGAATAGGTCTGAAGGGGATTTCTTTATTTGTAAATGAACCCCCCCCCCCTCCTTTTTTTATAGATATTATAGTGATCTTTGTCTAATAACGGCGTCAGTCGACACTCAGCTATCCAAATGGAAACAAACTTGTATACTTTAAATACGTGTAAAAGCTATTATTGCTCAGAACACTGTTTTAATTCTTAATCACGGTGGGGACCCCTAAGTGTGCCCTTGCGCATAGCACCCATCGCACACCCCAGATGGCCGGCCCTGGGTTAAAGCAGTGTATATACAGTTTTAACAAACTTAAAAAACCTAAAACGAATTTTTTCATGCAAATAATAATAATATAATCGTATCCGAATCTATAAAAATCTGTTGGATTCAATACAAGAAATGACATCTATTTTATTTTATGACATTTGTTTAATAGTACAGTTTAGAATATTGTTCAAAATTAGAACTCTCATTAAACTATTTCAATTAAAAACTATTTTTACTATTCCATTGGGCTTTTAATTTAGTCTGTAAAATTAAAAACTGAAAGTCAAAATTTAAGAACAAAATTTAGCTCATTTTCAGATGAATTTGAATCTTTCAAAACATTTTCCTGAAAAACAAATTCCAAAAAGAGAAATATTGTATTTCGAAATAGCAAAAGATGAAATTATAGAAAACTCACTTGAGGAATTTAGATGTTATTTTACTCTATAACTGTCTGTTATTGTATGTTTGGGAAATAGATTTAAGTATTTCAAATTAATCTCTTATTATCTGTCTTATTATCTCATCTAAATGCTTGTGTTGTGTGTTGTTTCTTATGGTGCCATTGGGCAAGACCGATGTTACAAAATCAGCGATTTAAACCGATAGGGTACGTCTCTTGATTTTTTCAGTTGCGCCATCTAGGTCCAAGAGTACGACTTTACTTCTCATGCGTCACAATCCTTTTTACTGGGCGGACTTTATTCATGTATTTTGATTCACTCATCCGCAGATTGTAATTTAAACCTGGATCAGAGAACGATCACCTCTGAACCAGTACCCTCAGTGACATTACTCTCGACATGGAGGACTTTGTGACCACGACAAATTTATACGTGCGCCAGCCACCACCACATACGAAGGTCTTCGGTCGGCGGGATTCGATTCACGATCCGAGGGATGCGAATCCAAAGCCTAAGTTTCTATAATAAATGGCTAGTTTCTATAATAAATGCTGAACTCTCTTTCAGCAAATTAAAATTAATAAAAAAATTGCCTTCGATTAAGCATAACTTAAACGCACTTGCTATATTAAGCATCGAAAAACAAATTGTAAAAAATTCTAATTTTTTTTAAAGTAATTAATAGCAAAACCAAAATAACGCATGAAATAAGCATACAATAATAATATATAATAATACGTGTTTGTATTTTTTTTTACTTGCAAAAAATTTAGGGTCCTATATGGTTTCTCACACCCGAGCCCCTTTATTCACAAGGTCAGCTCTTCCTACAATCGAATTTAACCTAACTTTACAAAATTATTATTTAAGACCGAAGAAAAGAAATTGTTAGCTTTCCAGTTAATTTAATATTCAATTAATTAGATATAAGCTGAAATTTCTATATTTTTCCTTAATAACTTCTGTTTAGATTATTCCACAAGAAATACTCTTTATAATTCTAAAAATCAAAGTTTTACTTTTTTAATATTAATAATTTCGTTTTGGTGCATTTTTCTTTTGTTATTTTTTAAAATTTAGTAAATATTTGGATAAAACAAACGATTCCGAAATAAAGAAATTTATAAATACTCCGTTGATGGGCAGCTGTGAGATATCAGCTAAATTAATTCATTGAATGACGGAGGTTTTAAAATTTGTACCAAATTCATTAACCTTAAAATTCCCATATCTTTATCAAATTTTGAATAAAAAGAGAATTGGGTATTTCGAACTACTTAACCTTTAATTTTTGATATTCTTGTTTTTGTTTTTTAAAAAAAATTGGCAACGTTTCTTATTGCTTAAAGAAATTCTTCTTTAAAAAGGAATTCTAAAGAAATTGTTCGTTTTTAAATATGCAGACGGTAGATAGATCTTGTGTACGATATTATTGAAAATAAAATAAACATTCTAATTAAAGTTGTTTAAGCGTTTGCTTTCTGGCGGAACTCCATCGAATTAGCTAATTTTAAATAGTAGATTATAACTTTTGAGAAAAAAGTGCATAGTTAAAATTTTGATCACAAATTTCGAAGTAAAAGCAAGGTTTTAATGAAATGTTTTTGATAATAAACTAAACTATATATTCTTTATTAGTGAAAATTTTATCAAGAGCCGTTTTCAGCTAGTTTATTTATATTTATGAAAAAAAGTGTTTGCATGTGAATGTACAAGTATGTCTACGTTGTCCAAATAAATATACAAATAAATACCAAATAAATACACCTGCATAAAAATTTTATTTAATATTTTGAAATATTTTTAATTTTTTTAAAAAATCATATTTGCCCGTTTTACTAATCTTAATAATTGCAAAAAATCTGGGTGTCATCAGAGAGAAATCAATAACAGTGATCTCGTCAGAACTTTTTCGCATTTCGCATTTCAAATATATTATTCGATTACCCCCGTATAAAATTTTAGGCCTCGGCCAAGTCTGCGAATGCTTTGCACGGAATTTTCAAAAAATATTCTCGAAAAATCATTCTTTACTGTGAATTTAAATTTTATATTAAATCTCTCGTGTGATCATTGTCTATTAATCCCTAGCATGCAGTTAATATTAATCCAAAAATAAAATTTGTGTAATAAAGTTCGTTTTTTTTCCAACCGATTTTAACTACATTTGATACCTGCAGTTAAAATCACAAGATTACGCAAAGTTCTTTTATTTAAGTCATTATATTTTTGATTTATTGCGTTTACATGCATGAAAATGCGCAGATCAACAGATGTCCAATTCGTTGAAAGATTTGATTCAAAATTTAATAAAGATCTTGCATTGAATTTCATATATTTAGCTCTTCATGTTTTGGGGTTATCGAGTTCGATTATTTTCAAAAAGTCGGACAAACAGACTTATTCTGAATGGATATTATTCAAAATTTGTAAGAAAACTTTAAATTTGTTAAATATTCCATGTACTAAATTTCATTCGTCTAACTCAAAGCGCTTTTGAATTATTGTGTTTACAAAATGACATGTCAAAAAAAAAAAAAAAACGTATTTTTTTGAGTTTAGGAAAATTTGAAAAGTGGAGATCTGTTAAAATCTGCCGATCGAATTTATTGACAGTTTTACAATAATTTTATAAGATAAAGTAAAAAAATTGAAAATATCTACAATATACCCAACGGTATATGCATGTTTGGAATAATTTTATAACGACAACTCATTATAAGCATCAAATTCCTTTTTCTAAAATAAAGCTAGACTTTCTTTTAGAATTCAGCCTTAATCCGTCTTTTCCAACCTTTATGATATAATGTTACTTTTTATAACGTGACAGTTTCATCATTATTGAATTTTTTTTTCTTTTAGCTATTCATCGAACTTTAGAATACGGAAATTTTATTTAAATGATATTTCGAATTGATTTAAAAAGGCGTATATTCAAAATTAATAAGCAATAACTCATCAAATTTGACATTAGATTTAATAACACATAAGATCTAAAGCTTATTTATCTATTTATACATTCTTTCGTCAAACACATAGAAAAAGATAAATACATTTTTGCATAAATTTCAATTTCCAATAAATTCTTATCTTTCAATCTTATCAAAGAAATGAAAATAAAACTTTAAAGAGTTATAAATTTCATATTAATAGTTTAACAACTTGGAAAGCTACATTTTGGTTGGATTATTGCTTTCCGGAGATGGATAATTTATATCTAAACTTAGAAATAAAGCTCAATGTATATGTGTATGTGTTGGTGCTCTACAGGCAGACCGTTCCATTTACAGCTACCAAAATGTGTATACCTTGGACATCGGAAATGTGTACCACGGAGCAATTTTTTCGAATTTTTATTAAAATTAAATTAAAAATCAAGCAAAATTTTGGCGTTTTCCCGCTATAATATCTCAGAATATTATCGCACAAACATGAATTTTACATCAAGTTAAAGATTTTTAAAAAATAGTTTTCTAATGGTTTGAGTATGTTAACATATAACTTAAGTTTCTATTTTTAACGAATTTTTAAAGAAATATTTTAAGCATATTTTTCAACAGTATATTTCGGACAAAATAATAAAATTTAATCTACAAGAGCACGTCAAGGGAAAAAAAAAGTTTTATCAATGTCTTGCCATCATATCAAGTTCAAAATTTAAAAAATCAACTATTATTGCGAATTAAATCTAAAAAAATGTAACTTTCAGCTCGTGACTGGATAAAATAAAATAAATATTAAATGTTATATTTTCTAAAAAAATAAATGCAAAGCGAATGTTTCTATGATCGTTTGCAATATCTGTATCATTAAATCAATAAATCATCTTTATTTACGGCAAACATGATTAAATTTATTCAAAGTACGCATTCAAATTCGGGCCCAATTTGTAAATCATTAGTAACAGACATACATATTGTTTAGTAATGTTAACTTGGTATAAATGAAGTTAATAATTACATTTTATGTTGCTTGAGTTAAACAATGCATTAATGAATAATGAGTTTGAGATTTCTTCATACTTTGCTCTGTGAGCCATATTTTACAAAATATTTTTATTAATATTTTAAATAAAATTTGCTACACCAATCAATCTTCTAAATCAATCATTAAAATTGACTGATTTATGAAAATAAAAATACTTATTATGAAAACGTGTTCTTTTGGATCTTTCCGTCCACCATCTTAAAGAAGATATCGATTTCAGGCTGGGGTTATTCCACGGCTGCTAATCAAATGAATATGTACTAGCGTATGTGAATGAATGTGTGTGTGTGTGTGTGTGTTAGGGACTACTCGCTACCATATGATTCAGAGAAATCGCACTCGGTATGTACATATTTACTTTGGGGGATGAAAAAATTATACCTAGACAGAGTTTTTTAAAAAACTTTAACTAATTAAAAATTAAGCTAACATTTGGAATTGCTCTGCGATAATTTCCGAAATTAGTACAGCACAAAACCCTTTTTTTAAATCCTGTTAGAAATGATTTTTTTTCATTGATAACAATGTTTTAACTTATAAATTAATGAATTTTTAATTAATTAATGACTTAAACTATTTCTTTATGAATTATTCAAAAATACTTTATTTTCCAAAAATTATTTCTTACAAAATGAAATTAAAATTTAACCTGCAAGAGTCTGTTAATAGTGTACAAGTGATTTGCCGTCACTTTGACAAAAATTCAAACGGAATGATTAAATTAACTCTAATAGCAAATTGAACCGAGGAAAGTGGAATGCTCAGTACGTCTTGAAATAGTAGCGTAATGTTATAGAATAAATATTAATTAAGATAATCGTAAGGCTTCTATAATAACACGAGTTACGTGACTATCGAAGCTTAAATATATTTGGTTGAGAAGTTATAAAGAGAGCAAAACACATAAGTATTTAATTGAAAATTTTAGAGTGCTTTACTCCTGGTGGACCAGTTGGTCTCCAAAGGCGGCTAGTTTAAAATAATTAATACCGTAGAAGGGAAACTTTTTGCCTTTAATTTCCATATTACTGTTCATTTCAAGAAGTAGAAACTTTCGATAATTTTCTGT
This sequence comes from Argiope trifasciata, assembly GCA_026543055.1. NCBI lineage: Eukaryota > Metazoa > Arthropoda > Arachnida > Araneae > Araneidae > Argiope > Argiope trifasciata. The sequence goes on along the minus strand of JAPMOQ010041167.1, from coordinate 1,015,252 downwards.
AATCAGCGTTTTGATTTTATCAATGTAGGGAAAAAGGAATAAAAAATTATTAAGAATTTGCTTTTATTAATTTGTTATAAATATGGAGCATTTAAAAAACATTGCAAAATATTTTTTTCTGTAATTGTAAATTGATATGTAAATATCTAAAGAGCTTTATACTGACTGAATGCTTGCCACCACTTTGAGCAATAAAATAATCCAAAAACAAATGACGGTTTTCTGAAATGAATAATACTTCACATTACAGTGTTTCTGCAAAAAAAAAAAAAAAAAAAAGCACTGCAATTTTGCTATTTGTTACAAAATTACATTCGTTTAATATAAATCTGCAATTTTTGTGAAAAATTACTGACAAAATTTCATCTGTCGAATTTAAGGCCTTATCACATGGCAAAATATCTTCGGCACTTTCCGTCAGCAAACGACAAGGAAAGGGACTTCACTTGTATGACGTCACTTCAAAGTTTCACATGATTGGTTGAATTTCGTTTGCGGACAATATTTCAGATAACATTTTCGAGCTGGTTCGAAAAAGTTGTCGATTATGAAACTTGTTTGACCGGTTTTTGAAGGTAAAAACGGAAAAGTGCTGACGAAATTTCACCGTGTGATAAGGCCTTTTGTTTTCTTGTTTTCGATTTATTACACTCGACTCGATTACGAATGATAGACCGGCTAAAAGAAGAAAGGAGGAAAAAAAAAAAACAATTGAAAAATGAATTTTATCAAAAATATACAGATCTACTGCTGATGATAAAATCGTGCTCAAAATTTCAATTTTAATAGTCAGGCTTTAATTTATTTTTTTATTGTGCGCACGTAGCACAGAAAGACAAAAAAAAAATGGATTCCTTTATGGTGATTGGTGTTTCATATATCTTATTCCTTTTCGTAAGATATTTTGTTCATAAACAAACAAATAGATAAAATTTGAAGATATTTTTTTCTCGATATTGAAATTTTTGGCAATTTTTTAGAATCGATTTTTGCCAGATTTCGCCTTCTACGTTAAATTATTATTATACGTGATTGCAAGGAACAACTCAACTTCGTTTTTTTCGGTGTGATGCGGAAACGCGTGGGGTGACCATTTCAATAAATTAAATTTTTAAACATATTTATTGAAAGTAAAAATTGTAGTAAAATGGAGCAAGCTGCTAAAGAAGCAACAAATTCTGTTCAAGTATTTGGGAGAAAGGTAGAACT
>JAPMOQ010041167.1:985934-1014033 GCA_026543055.1 Argiope trifasciata | reverse complement strand
ATCGCAGGTTCGATCCTTGGCGGAATTCAACCTACGTATTGGCACAAATCCGCCAACACACCTACGCCAAAGGTATTTTTTAGATCTTGATTCTAGTTTAATACTGGTGGTAAAAATTTAAGAAAAAAGAAAATACAGGTGTTAATTAGTCTTGTTTCTTGTGAGGTTTATGTCTCATAAAACAGCAAGTCTTCATAATTAATTGTAAACAACTCCTCCATTCATCTCTCCTGTCACCCCTCTCTTGTTTGAATCAAACCCATCCTAATGCATGTGTAAGAGCATGGAGGATTTTACAATCCATTGTCAAACAGTATTTTTTCACTTCTCTTGAATGTATGATGCTGCTTTGTGTCTACATTCTTCATGTATACAACCGATCACCCTGCGTCCACTGAATGTAACAGTATCGACAGGTGTGTCTATATTCTAATTAATTTCGTCCCCTAGTGAGACATGAGAACATTAATGTATTCTATTTTGCCATCGTTGCAATCTCTAAAGATATAGTAAAATTAATTTTAAAAATTTCTTGTAAATTCCGATAAAACGTTATTTAAGCTTGTTTTACAAAATTTTGCTAATGGCTAAAGTACCAGTATTGCAATCCTAATCTATATAATATTATAGAATTATTTCAATTTGTTTTGCTTTGCATCTATATGTTCTTATATTGTGGTAAATGTAAATTTGTGTTTAGTAGGAAGAAGTAGATTGTCCGATTCTATTGCATTTGATAGTAACAAAAAATTTTGATGTTAGACTTTAGAATTTATCTTCTGAATTTATTCAGAATTAACAAAGCTTTTATCAAGCTTATAATTGTTTCAAGTGTTCAAAAACAATTTTGCCTTCTGAAGTAGCTTAATATTATTAAATTTTGCTGCTGAATTAATTACATCAAACACATGATTTTCTGTCTATTTTTACAAAAGTATAATTGGAACATTCAATGAGCAGATTTTTCTTTCATATAGCAAAAGAAAAAAAAGTGTGCTAATTTTTATAAAATTTAGCAAAGCTATTTATTAAAACAAACATACAAACCTATAATTAATACAGTAATATTTTAGCCTGAAATTAATGTATTAACATAATTAATGAAATTATGTATTTTCATTTCAGCTTTTGGAACCAATTCTTTTGCTAGGAAAAGAACGATTTGCAGGTGTTGACATACGTGTGCGAGTTAAGGGAGGTGGTCATATATCACAGATATATGGTAAATATCTTGAATTTTTGGTAGTGTTATTTAATTTAAAATGCTCAGATTGTATGAAATAGATATGATGGAAGTTTATTTTTTTATAATTAAAATGTGAATATTTTTAACAGTTTAACAGTTGTTAATTTTGAATTCAGTTATAATATAATTTATTACAATAAGTTGTCAGCAAATATTTGCAGTAGATTAAATTTTCATCTAAATTTTGCTCCGTTGTCTTAAGATGAATGTTTTCTGAGAGTTGAATTACAGATAATTCTATATCCTTAATTTGAAAACAAACATAAAGGATTTTATATTAAATATCTAAAACATTTGTATTGAATAATATAACTTAAATTTTAGTCTTTTTTAATGTTTCACTCCAAAAGTTGTCAGCAAAATATTTAATGATATTTTGTGTTAACTATTTGGTATATAAAATTCAACTCTGAGCTTCGTTCTGAAGTCTAGAGGTGGATAATGTTTTCTGAGAGTTGGATAATAGAAAATTCTATGTCCTTAGTTTGAAAACAAACATTAAAACATCATATATTAAATATCTAAAATTATGGGATTATTTTTAAAGCAATGAATGAGAATTTAAGCTTTGATCAACATAGAATTTGAGTATTTTGTTAAAATTATTTAAGTCTCTAAATTTTTCTTTCAGAAAATGGCTAATGTTGTTACATATTGTAAATACTGTTGAATAATATAGTTTAATATAAATGCTAGTCTTTTTTAATGTTTGTACTCCAAAAGTTGTCAGCAAAATATTTAACGGTATTTTGTGTTAACTATTTGGTATATAAACCTCCATTCTAAACTTCGTTCTGAAGTTTTAAGCTGGAGAATGTTTTCTGAGAATTGGATGATAGATAATTCTATGTCCTTAGTTTGAAAACAAACAAATCAATTTATATTATGAATTTTTTTATTACATATTAAAATACATTTTGTACTGTATATACATTTTGTTTTATATATATTTTATATTTTTTGAGTTTATAGAATTTGTGGCATTCAATATTAATATTGTTTTTCTAATAAAATTGAATAATTTTTTATTGTAATCCATAAGTTGCCAACAAAAATACTTAGTTTTGGTATTTTTTGTCTTAACTTCTTGGTAAATAAAATTACACCCAAGCTTCATTTTGAAGTCTTAAGGTAATTGAATGTTTTCTGGGAGTTGATTATAGATTTTCTATGTCCATAGTTTGAAAACAAACATTAAATGTTTTTTTTTTTTAAGTTCTGTTTACAGATCAAATTCATTACTTTAACTAATCACTTTCTGAATCGTAACTATGCAAGTAGTTACTATTGTTAATTGTTTTGTGATAATTTTTGATTTTCAGAAGTTGGTTTTTGGATTCCTGTACTATATAATGATTCACTTTCATCTTAATTATTTTATAATACATGATTTCTTATTTTCATTTACTTGCAACTCTCATTTTTATCAGAAAAATTTTCCATAATTAGAAAAGATTAAAAAAAATTACTATTGGTATTTAAAAAAAACCAGCTTCTCTTAGCACATAATCAGCTTCTGATTTCATTGATTAATTTAAATGAAGTATTGTAAACTGTTTTTTAGAATTAAGAGAACAGTAAATGAAAATTTGTATAATTTCAAGATTTTTGTTTTGTTCTTGCTTGATTATATGATTTACAACTTATGACATTCTCTTGTATTATCAGTGTATTTATTAGCACTAAGGAATTTATAAATCCAGTGATGTAAATTTTATAAATTCCTAAGTAACCATTTTTGTTTTTTATATAGAAAATTTGCATTATATTCAGCAAGCTTGTATATATTTCAGATTTCTTTTGATCAATTTTGTAAATTTATATATTTAATTTACTTTTGGATATTGTTGCTTCTTATTAGAATCTAATTATTTGCATGATATTAATGTTTTAATTATAGGTTTTTCAAATGTTAGAAAATTTTACAATCCTGTACTATAAAGGGCATCAGCCTTGTGGTTGATGAACAGAGCCGTACGGGAAAAGTAAAATCAATATCTTAATTTTTGAAATGTTTTTGCATTTCATTGAAAGATATTGAACATATTTTCCTTAACTTCCATTACGAAGAGGCATGATGTTACTTTTTGCATTCCTCGCATAAGATTGTGGTAATCTTTTAACATGCATGCTTGTGTATGCTTTTCTGTAAACTTCTTATATATTTAATTCTTATAATCAAATAGCTTTTATACCTTTATTTTTTAATATATTCATTGTGTACTGTTCTTGCAAATCAGTGAATCAATACATAAAATGGAAATAAAGTAGTCCTAATTATTTTTTAAACATGATTAATCTAGATTGTAACAGATTAATAGTACTTGACTTTGAAAATAAGCTTATATATCAATTCAAAAATATTTAAGAATAAAATTTTAAAATATCAAATATAGAATTTTAAAAATATTTTTTAATCCTTAATCAGGTTTGCATATTATGCAAGTATATTTTAAACATACATATTACAAACATAATTTGTATATTTCTTCAGTCACTTAATGATTCAATGACTTGGTCATGAGGGAATATATTCATATGAAGATAGAGAGAATCACTTTTAGATTACTACCTTTCCAATATATGATGAAAACTGCGATATGTATGATTTTGGCTGATTTATTGCAAACAGCAATAAATCAGCCAAATTATTTTTTAAAAAAGATTAATAGTTTATTCTTTTATTGTTACTAAATGTAATTTTTGCATTTATTAGTATCAATTAGCATAACTTGTTGTTGCCTTTGCAATATTTTGGAATCCAGATATTTTGTGCATACAGTTGACTCTTCGTTTATACATTTTTGTATTCCAGTTTGCTAGGATGACATGAAATGTACATACATAATACAAGAGATTGCCGATTTCTAATTGAGAAACAAATTTTAGGATTTAATTTATTCTCTTGGGAAGTTATTAAACATGGTGAATTTGAAAGCTAATTTTTAGTCTTCAGTATTTTCCATGTATTGAATTTTTACTGTATTAATTGTATGCTGTTATTAATTTATAAGTTTTGAGTATTTATTTTTTTATTATCTGATTTAATTTTTCTTTTTCTAGCAATTCGTCAAGCCATTTCTAAAGCTTTAGTTGCATATTATCAGAAATGTAAGTAACACACAAAACTTTTTTAGTGTTAAAAAAGCATGTGTAACAGTTTTAATTAATGAAATATTTAAATATTGATTATATAGCTGTTTGTGATTATTTTCCTCATTTTATTAATTTATAATGCAGTTTACTTTTATACATAAATAGTAGCATTTGTAGTTATTTGAAATGTGTAATAGGATTAATTGGTTTTACAATTAATCTAAGTTTAAAACTGTAGCTTAAGTAAGTTTATTTTTATTTTTAGATGTTGATGAAGCTTCCAAAAAGGAAATTAAAGACATATTAATTCAGTACGACAGATCTCTTCTAGTAGCTGATCCCAGACGATGCGAGCCCAAAAAGTTTGGTGGACCTGGTGCTCGTGCTCGTTACCAGAAATCTTATCGTTAAAATTTTTTACATTTACTTGAAAATAAAAACATTTTCAGCCATTTGTGTTAATAATTATTTTTTGTCATGGGTTGCCCTAAATTTTGTGATTTCATTTCACTAAAAATTAAAAAAGGAAACTTTCAGTATTCTTCATTTAAATTAAAATTTAAAACTAATATGGTCTTGACTTTTGCCCATTTTCCAACCATTAAAGATGTAGGTGAGCAATAAACTGTACAATTCTCTCCATTCATAAATAAGGTACTTTTAATAAAGGTACTAGCTGTACCTGGCACATTGCTGTCACAGAAGAAATAATTTTGGGAACATTGCTTGAAATTTAAAATATTTATCTTCTTTAGTTATGAATGATAGGAAGAATATTTACTTTCTTGTGTGCATTGAATACATTCATTGAAATTGAAGGATATATAAATAAGAAGCATGAATAGTATTTTTTCTGTTTTTATTATTCTATTCTATAAACAAATATTCATTTTTATATCTTAGATTTGTGTATTCTTTTAGAATTGTAAAACTTGGGGTTCTTTCAGAATGGTAATAAAAGAAACTATTGTTTCTCATGATTCATTTAATATTCGTTCAGAATTCCCGTTTAATGTTAAAAAATGTGATTAAAGTATTTTATTTTAAAAGTGATTAATCATAGGAAATATACCATAAAATCCTTAATATAATTGAAAAGATAATTTTTTGAAAACTAAGATGGTGCAAAATTATTTATTCTATACTATTTTAGAAACTTACTGCAAAAAATAAAAAATTTATGAAATGTTCAGATAAATTTTCAGACCTATAGGAGTGGTTCCCCTTAAACTTTCTCACATACTCTATTACATCAAAGAAAGACTTGTATTGCATTTACATACAATAGGTATGAAATATTAACACCTATCTTGAATTTAGCATCGTTACTGAATCTGTTATCTCAAAGAGCTATTTGGTGATTAATAGATCTGAAAATATTTTTCATACTTTAGATGATTGTATTATGCGTATAACCTTCGCATAAGTGCAAGTATTATATCGGAATTGAATGAATGGTACGGCAGCGCCTAAGAGATTTGCAGGCAAACATTCATTTTTCTTATTGCAATTTCTTCTTTATAATGCATGAAATTTTGTACTTGGTAATACCTGTTCAGTAAATTATTCCATAATATGTTATAAAAGTTTTCTTTGTACAGACTAGGAATAAATATAAGTTGCAAAATAATGTATCATACATTATAATTTTTAAAGTTGAATTACTGTTTTCTTTAATAGTAATATCCAGCCAGAAAAGATTTTTAGTTACTATTGTATTCTTTAAGGAAAATAATTTAGAAATGTACCTGCACCTGCTGATTTGCATACAATAGGCTATGTATCAAGATTGTTGTATTTCTACTTCTATGGCAATAAATTGTAACTAACTAAATTGGGAACATTTTTTTTATATGTTGAAAGTATCAAGTGATGTGGTTATAGTTGAGAAAAAGCAGTATAAATGTAGATTTTTTTTAAATAAGAAAATCTCAATGTTATATTAAGGTAGTTAAATGAAATATAACCAGCCATTGGTGAAAATAATAATTAAATCATAATTAGAATTTAAGTGAAATTATAGTTTCAGAATGAGGATATTGTAGATGCAGAATATTTTAGCAAAATTTGTTAATTTAAAAGTAGGTTAGGTTTTCACATCAAATGCCTAGGGAAGTTAACTTAAAAACAACTTGAAAAAAAGTATTTTATTTTTAAAAAGATTGTAAGAACCTATTAGGGGGAAAAATTCATGTAATCCTAAATAACTTTTGGCAGCATATTTATTTAGAAAAATGTCATAATGCAATTGTATTTTAAAGAGAATAATTTATTTTGCTTGTTTGGAATGCTTTACATCATATAAAAAAATTACTGATATTTTTTAATTATATAATATTTGCATGATTAGAAGATTATTGCATTTTTTTTCTAAGCAAGAATGAAAATTACAATGGTAAAAAATTATACTAGTGTGTATGTAACTATAGGTCCAGTATACAAATTCCCTTTGATGATAATTTAAGTAAATTAATGTTAAGTAATAAAATTTGTAACTGGTTTATTTTAAAGTTATATGTGGATTGGACGTGGGAACAAGAAATATAACTAATAAAGAATTAGAATAAATAAGAGAGCTTTCATATGTAAAATTTTAATTATTCAGTAACTAAGGTAAAAAGCTAGCATATTAGTTCAACACATAATTCAGTTTCTCTCCTCACTGTAATCGAGAAGTGTTTTTATAATTTCCTAGTGTTTTGGATAAATGGTATTGCTTGATGATTCAAATAAAACTAAGATTAATATATATCCTTAAAAAAACAATAAATCTAATAAAAGCTATTTTAACTCTTGCATATTCATTATAGTACGAGGACTGGAATCTGGATAATTTCAATTTAATTGTGCATATCTATTTTTAGAGAAACAAGCTGTTATAGTAGATAAAAAAAAAAAATAGAGCTATTTTGTTGTTTTATCATAATATTTCATTAAAATTGAAATATAATGAATAGCAATCTTTCACTTTTTTTTTTTTGGCAATTGCAAGTAAATAAGTGATGAAATCCTTTATCTTTAATTTTGGTTTATCTTTTTAAAAATAATGTTATGTAATTTGAAACTATTTTTTTTGTTGGCAAATTCTAAAAGAGGCAGTGAAAGAACCAACAATTATATCTTAAATGCATTTAAATATATATATATATAAATATTATTTAAATATTTGTATTTTAAACAATTAAAGTATAAAAGGCTTTATTTTTTTAGTAACAAATCATTTTATTCAATTAAAAGAAGTAAAAAAAAAGGTCTAATGGTAAAGAAAAAAATATAAAGTTTACGAAGAACTTAAAATTGGAGCAAATAATCTCCCGAACGGTTATCTTTATCAGCCTTCATAACATAGGGATTAACAAGACTTGCGCTTTATTTGCTCTTTTCCAAATGTCAGAAACCCAACAATATTTTCTTAAATTACAAGATTTGAAATTGTGAGCTGTTTCTCTTTTCATAAGTATACATTGCATATTATTGTTCAACACAAAAATGATTTTAAAATGGTGAAGGAATAACACCTTCGACCACTATATCCCACATTGTTTACATTCAAATTAGTGAGTGAATTTCCTTTTAACAATTGCAATTATTTGTCTTAAATCAGTAAGCTGAAACTATTACTTTTCACCCAGTTTTATGATTGCTTCAAAACAGCATACAAAAAGTGACTTTCCAATATTATAGAAATAAAACAATAATGCCAGAATAAATGTATTTTAAGTATTTAATTATTACAAACATTGTAGATATACATATAAAAATAAACAGTATATGATCCAACAGATTACAATAACTAATATGAGGCATATAACAGATAAATTTAACAAAGGGTTAAGGCACAAAAGCTTAATGAGGATATTGAAGTCTTACAACATAACTTGAATCCAGTTTGTTAATTATAGCTAATAGTATTGAGAAATATTACATTATAGCTAGTAACATTGAGAAGTATTGCATTAATTCCTACCAAATCAGCATAACTTCAAATATTATTCAAAACAGCAGTCTTTTCACATTTATAAAAATATGCATAAATTTATTATATATAAGTAAACAGATATAGTAGTCCTTTAACAAACTGAAATATTTCATTACCACCTAACTTTGATTCACCATATAATCTATCAACAAATACAATAGGCACTTCACCAATTTTGTAGCCTAAATTTCTGCTTCTCACAATCATTTCCATCTGAAACACATAGCCTTTTGATACACAGGATTCTACCAATTTTTGAAGAACGTCTTTTTTATAGAGTCGGAAACTGCCAGTTAAATCGGATGCACCAGGTCGTAATAGTACTTGTGTTAGATAATTAGCCCCGCGGCTAATCAATTTTCGTTTGAAATCCCAACCATTCACACCTCCATTACCGAGATAGCGTGTCCCCGACACTAAATCATAGTCACCTTCTTTTTGCTTTTTAATAAAGTCTAGAATATATTTTGGATGATGCGACAGATCGGCATCCATGATAACAACGAAATTACCAGTTGCATGTTTGATTCCATGTATATACGCTGTGCCTAAACCTAATTTCTTCTCTCTTGGTCTCAACACTATTTTATCGGAACCATATATTTTTTCAAGTTGCTTTGCAGCTTCCAAAGTTCCATCAGGACTGCCATCGTCGATTATTATAATTTCGAAATCATAATTTCCCAAAGTCATATATTTGATGATCATCCAAACTATTATTGGAAGATTTTCTTTTTCATTGTATGTTGGTAATAAAATACTATACTTTTCGGTCATATTTAATTCAATTAATTAATTCAGTCAACAACCGGAATTCGATCAAAACTAAAAGTAAACGTCACTTTTCAAAACATCAGCTTACGTTTCTGAAGTAGCAGTAGTTGCTAATTTTTTTATAAAATATTTTATAATAAAAATATATGCTATAAAAATTTAATGGTAAGAAATGCCAGATAAAAATTATTGTTTCATCTAAAAATTATTTTACTTTTCGGAATGATTATTTTTCAATTATTTTCTTGTTTTATTGCTTTGCTATCATACTAGAGCTAAAGGATTATTGACATTTGGTTTATTGTTCAGTTTTAAAATTACAGTTTACTATGCTGCTATATGGAACTATTACTAGTTAATAATTCCAAATTACAGGAAAAATCAGTCCATCAAGTACATTTTTCTTAAATTTTCCTGGACCCAGACCGAGAGGCAATGATATTGCTGTCAGATTTATGTCTCTATTTTCTTTCGTATCGTTGCTAAGCTACCGACTATAAACAAATACGAAAGTAAAGGAACTCAGCAAGGCAACTGACTGAATAAGAAAAGGAAATAAATTTATCAACTTATCCCTATTTCTTTAAAAAAAGAAAGCCCCAACTTTGATAATTAATATTTTTGCATTTATCATTAGCTGTTATTCTTTTGATAATAATTAATTAAGTAATAACATTAATAAATAGTTTTCTAAGGCATACATAAGTTATAAATTTGCTATGGAAGATTTCCAAACTTCTGATATCAGACAACTAGTAAATTTATTGACTTTTGAGGAAGATAATGATTCAAATGTTGATAATTCTGATTATTTATCACCTAGAAATAGAAGTATATATTCAAAGCAGATGAATACAAATATGGAAAGTAATAATACAAAGCAAACGAAAATTGAGAGTAAATCCAATTATTATTCTAAATTAGATAAATCAAAAAACATTTGGGAGGACGATGAAGTACCAGATGAAGATTATGATGAAATTCAACTGAAAGAAGAACCAAAATATGAAATGATTTATCAGCAAAACGTTACACCAGATGATGTCTTCTTGCAGGTAAAATGCATTAATTTAGGTTAATCATCAGCAATAAGCATCATCATATATATTAGAATATTTGTTAGCAGTGGTTTTCCGAAATTTAAATTCATATTCTAATATAATATTCATATTCTATATGTATATATATGTGTGTGTGTGTGTGCATGTGTATAACATTAGCACAATACAAGTAACTTAGAATCCCAAATTCATTAATCTCTTTAATGATAATAAAACTTTCACAAATTATACATGCATGTAAATTAAATTAGTAGAATATGAATTTAAAAACAATTAAATAAAAAATTCTTTAATTCTGTTAAAATTTCACACACTTGGACAAGAATTTAAAAATTTGTTTATTTCTTTAGGCAAAAACATGGAATTTTTATTACTTATTTTCCATATTTTTTAAATTATTAATAAAATAGATTCTCTCTAGTCCAACACATATGAGATCAGACATTTTAAAGAGTGTTTGTACCTGTATAGAATCATACAGATATATAAAAAACCATATCACCAATATATACGATACTTTTTGTACATGTGAGAAATGAGCTTACCATATGTTGGGAAAAATACTATGTTTTGATTAGGAGCACTTTATACAAATAAATCACGCATTATAACTGTTAAAGTTTCAAGTTTTACAGAAAAAAAGATACCTTATTTTTAAATAATGAGTTCCAACAGATGCATCATCATATGAGAGAGAAAATTAACTACTTAAAGAAATTCATATGATATTTATAAAGCTGCCAAATCAGATTTTATAAGTTATAACACTAATGTATATAACAGAAAATCTATTTGAAAGGAATTTTAATTTCAATTTTGTCTTATATTTGTTAATTAAAAGGGTTCAATCATTAGCTTCATTTTGAGTAAAATAACGTTCATGACTTAAAGTGTGTTAATTTTACTTTTTAGCTTGATGGTAAAGGACCAGGTTCCAACAACTGTGAATGTTTATTAATTAAGATAAAATGTGAAGATGTAAACTCAAGTGATGAAATCACATTAAAGATATCAAATGTGTCAGTTGTATGTAAAACCGATAAGTATTATTTGGATTTAAATCTCCCCAAGCGGGTAGATCCTGAAAAATGTTCTGCTAAATGGAATCAATCAAGTAGAATTTTAGAGGTAAAACTTCAACTTGATGATAAAGAACTGTTTTTGTAATATTTATGAATTTTTCTAATAAATTGTATGAATTTCTTCTAAAATTTAAATCTTAGAAGAAAAAAAAAAAAAGGATTATTAGCCATAATTAAAATTATCGTTGTTCAAATAATTATAAAGCATACTTAGTTTATAATTAAAAGATAACATTTACAATAAATACCATTAAAAAAGTAAAAAAATCAGACATTTCATTCATTATCAACTTTGAGTTGATAAAAATTTGACATTAACATCTCCATTCCGAGAGATTTGAAAATTTCTGCTGACATTTCTAGAATTAAATTAATAATATAATAAGTTTTGAATCATACAATAGTTTAAAATTTATGTTGCTGTAAATGCTAATCTAAATTCATAAAATTTTCATATTTGTGAAACAATCTGTAAACTTGCATAGTGTGAATGTTAGCTTTTATACATGAATATAATATTTTAAGTTAAATTTTGTATAAAAGTTATATTTCTGGTAATAAAAAATCTTAAAATTATATACATGTATTCATATGAATGTGCTCATGCATGCAACTAAATGAGGAAATTTTTAATAATTTGTATTGAAATCAATTTTTTAAAAATTAAATACAAGAAATTAGCTGTCCTATTTATAAAAACACTAAAACAAAATATTATTAAATTATAAAGAAATAACAAGTAAGTTTTTAATTTTTATATAGATTGTTACATATTTGAAGACTAACTTCATTATTGGACTGCATCCTGAGTACATTCAAGTGCATTTTTATTCAGTATGATCAGTTTTATGAATACTAAAATTTTGAATCTATATAATTAATAAACATCTCAGAAACACTGTTATAATGATAATCAAAACTTTAGTATTCTGTACATTGATTGTTTAATAAATTCATCCCTTCTATATTTTTATTGATAATGATTATGTACTTGAACAATTTTTTTTCTTTCATGTAAGGAAGAATCTTATTTTTTGCATTTACTCATTCTTCTATATCTCTATATATAGCTTTAATTGAAGAGCTTCCAAAGTTCATTTTCATTTTTTAATGGTTTAATTAAAAAAATATTTCAAGTTTACTAATATAATGCATTTTACTTAAGAATTTGTGATAGTCTTTTATTTAATTAAATAACTTTAGAAATAATTATTTTTTTTAAATTTAATATAGTTCACTGAACCTAGATATTGGATTGCAAAATAAGATATGTTAATTTCATGTTGATATTTTTCATTTTAGAAGAATTCTTGTGATAGAATAGTACATGGATTTTCTGTTGTATATCAAACAAAACTTATATATATTTTTTTAAGTTTTCATATTCATTTAATACCATTACATTCCTTTTGAAAAACCAAATTAAAAAAATTTTATACCTTTATTTCATCAAAGGATTATAAACAATACAAATGAAATAAAAAGCAGCAGTTTTCTCAGAGAAATAAATACTTAAACAAAATTAATGGCAGTATATAATAATCTAAAATATATTGGCACAAGGAAAATACATCTAACAATGTAACAACATATTAGGCTGAATTCGGCAAATGCAAAATATTTGATCACAAACACAAAAAAGGAGAATTTTATAAATTCAACAATTTGAAAAGATAATTTTTCAACAAACAACAACAACAACAAAATAGAAATGCAATAAAATTCCAGAATGATGAAGAAAAACATAGAAAATACAAATGACTAAATCTTATTTTCTGAAATTGCTATATTATATATATATATAATGCCATAAATAAATGTGGTTTAAATGAAGCATTTAAAAAAATTTGGCAAACTTTTTAATATGCTAAATATATCTAAATTTTATTGAAGTTATTTTTGCTCCAATCAATGAAATAACAATGAGTATAAAATAAAGACTTTACATTAGTTAGCCTCTTTTTAAAGAATTACAAATTTGAGATTTTAAGCTCTTGTGATTTCATTTTCAGTAACTATGATTATCTTTGGTAATATTGCACTATCTGCTGAATTAAATATCACAAAACTTATACTTTTCTTTGGAAATTCATCACAAGGAAAAAGGAAATTCATCACAAAGTTGGCATTTCAAAACACCTTTAACGTATAAACTCTTTAAAAAAATCAAATGGAAATAATTGAATGTTTATTATTTTTTTTTAAATGAGCAGAGCATCCAAGTTATATTAAAAATAAAATAAAATAAAAGATTAAACTCTATGAAGCTAATTATCTTATGAAAATTCTTAATAATGTCAAATTAGTTTTTAAAATACATCAACAATAATTTTTGATAAAGAGTAAAATAAAGTAATTCGGTTTGTCGAGAAAATTTTCAAAAAAATGTGTACAGATTAATAATGTTGGATCAAGAATGAAGAACAAAACAGGTTACTTGGCATTTGTACAATATATAATTTATATAATTCATCTCATTTAAAACTGACAAATTTTAAGAAAATGAATGGCCTAAAAAAGCATTGAAAAATCAAAATAAAGCCAATTGCTGTTGCACAAGATCAAAAAATATAATAATAAAAAAAATGTCATAATATGCCTCAATTTTAAATTAGATGTATGGTTTTTTCAATTCAATTTTTTGAGAATACATACCATGTATAAAATATATCTAAATATTTTAGTGTTCCTCCATCTACAACATCTATTTAAAACAGCTCATGCACCAGTTAAACACTTTGATTTAACCATTCACATACAACACATATATAAACACCAATATTTTTCCTCTTAATGACACTGATTTGTAAAATAACAAATAAGAATACTTAGTGCTGTAACCAAGCAAATATTTTCATATTGAGCCCCGAAGAAATATTGAAATCTTAAAATTGTACTAATCTAGAAAAATAATTGGAAATTATTATTTATACTTTTAATGCATGTGTTTGTCCTAAGACATGTAATGGAAGCTACAGCACTAAATATGTCAATATTATGAGTTAAAAATATATATGAAAATATTTAAAATCATAAATTGAAATGAAAGTATTTGGTCATAATACTAAACATGTTCTCATGAATGAATGCCTGTAAATGAATTCACTTTTATTCCTGACAAAATCATTACACAGTATGGAGCCATTTTTTTTTTGTCTTGTAAAATTTAATGATATATATATATATAATTAAATGCTCAATATAAATCAAATATAATGATTTGCAACAAGAATTTTTTCGAAATATCAATGCAACAATACCTGCTACTAACATTAACATAAAAAAATATGCAATAATTTAAAAAAACATTAAATATTTCCTTAAATAAAATATGGAATAATAAATTATTTTATTTTCTTAAGTAAATGTTGGATCACAAATATATTAGATATTTTGCTAAATATTAATATGTAGAATGTTTTACACACTGAGATAAAATGAAATTTATGAAATTATTTTTAAAAATCTATAGCAGAGATATGTAGGAATTCATGTTCATCACATTTATTAAAAAAATTTTTTGCAAAAAAATTATTTAAAAAGATTTGTTCATTTGAAATAAAGGAAAAACAAAAACTAGCCTACAGAAATATAAACCATGTTGATCCATAATAAATGAAAATAAACCGAAAGCAATTTTAAATTAATCCAAATATTTGTATAAAATAAGCTCACTATATACTAAATAAGTATACATTAAGTAGAAACATCATTGCCGAAATTGTTGATTTTTGTGAGATTCTCTCCTTAAAAACATTTTTATACAAACATTTTTTTGAACAAAAAATTCAGAATTACTTTTAAAAATCATATAACAATGGGCAGGATATTGTATTGTATAAGTATACAAAAATAAACAATAATTGCTTTAAAGAAGGAACCACTTAATAATGATTCCGTTAACAACAATTAATAATTTGCAAATTTATATTTCAACATGCTATTAACATAAATTTTGTATTTATAGTATAATGAGGAAAATACAACTGAAATGGATGATAAGAGAAAAGTTTTGATTCATCACAAATGGAATATCCCATAATTATTCAGTATTAAAAATAGTAAAACAACAAAGAATCGAAAAATAAAATGCTCAGCATAAATTACACTTAAAAATGTTTTTCTTCTGTTACATTCATACTTTTTAAGTACAAAAGTTCCATACAAAAAAGCAGCTCATGCAGAAAAAAGATTTTGGTTCAAATTTTATCTTCTTATTTCAAATTGGCCTTTAGAATTCATCATGTCTAACCAAAGCTTCACCAAAATCAGTAGCTTGGCTTCCAACAAATAGGTCAAATTTGTTTAAAATTTCTTCTTTGCTTAGTTGATTGTCCTAAAAAAAAGATATAACTTAACAATTTAATAAATTAATCTTTACTTTCATGTTGATAAAACTAAAATAAGATTAAAATAAAGCTTAATTTTTTTTAAATGGCTAGAATTTTTTAGAAATTTACATTGGCTTTTTTATACAAGAGTAGTTTAAAAGGCAATAACTCCTTTACCAGAAAAAATTATTCATGAAATTGAAAAGTTCAACAAAATTCAAAAGGTACCATCACATATTATTTTTGCACATAATCAACATATTATTAAAACAATCTATCAAAGTCTTCACAGATGGAGCCAGGAACCAGGTCACAGAAGAATAGTTTTAAAGAATGTATTATTATTGATTTTGAAATAGCAACCTGCCAGGAACTTTAACAACATGAAGAGAAAAATTTTATTTGGTGCAACTAAAAATTGTAGACATTGTATTGGAAATACTGCAACAAATTAGGTATAAATGAACATCAACATGTATTAAAACAACATCTTTTGGTCCAGGTTATTTTTTGCAAATTGACATACTCTTAATATTTCTGTTGCTAACCATATATTTTCTAACTTAAATATTGATGTGCTGCAGTACAACTAACTTTATTACCCATGGTTTTGAATGAAGAGATTTTCTATTTATTTATCGAATAAAAGTTGCATTGGGAAAGTGTGCACCTGCAAAATGTTTTGTTATATAGAATACTTAGATAAAAATCAGCATTGTACACTAATATTTATATTGTTCAAATATTCAGAGTATTGAATTTTTATATATTATTTGCATCCTGTACAAACATAAAAGACCAGGATAGCCTGGTTGGTAGGGCGTTGGACTCATGTTCTTTAGGTTGCCAGTTCGAACCCACCTGCCGAAGATCCCCTATGTGCAGCGGTACCGATGCACGTATAAATCTGTCGTGGTTGTCAAGTCCTCCATATCAAGAGTAATACCCCTTGGGGTACTGGTTGAGAGATGATCATTCTCTGAATCAGGTCGTAATCACTATATGTGGATGAGTAAATAAAAATGTATGGTTGAAGTCCGCACTGTAAAAAGGGTTGTGACATACTAGTGGCAAAGTTGTACCCTTGACCATAGATGGTGCTACTGAAAAAAATCAAGAGGCACACCCTAATGGCTTAAATTGCAGTTTTTGTAACAGCAAACTTGTATAATGGCAAGTGCCATAAAAAACAATAACAGACATAAAAAAATCTGATATTTTAGGTCTATAAAATATCATTTTGCTTCCTATATATGTTGTTTACATATCATTTGTATAAATGGCTTTCTTAGTGCGTCAGATATAAATTATCTGGTAATAAATCATTTTTTTTTCTTTTAAATTTTCCAATTACAAGTATTTTTCAACAGAAAATTTTTTAAGCCCATTTTCATTCATAAAACTTTGATATGACCTCAAAACTAACTGGGAAACAAAGATTAAAATTATTCATTAATTAATGATGAAAATTATGCTGAAAAGAGTTATATAAGGCTTTTTATTGAATGACATGAGAAGATACACTAAAGATCTGAAATCTTTGTTTCAGACACCCTGCTATAAATAAAGAATCAATTTCATAACAATGAAATTAAATGCATTAAAATATGGTAATTACTTGGATAATGTTAATATTTTACAAAGGTTTAAAATAAATTAAGAAGATTGCTTGATATTTCTACAATAGAAAAAATATTTTGTCTTCTTTAATATTAAAAAAATTATTTAATAAATGGAAAAAAATGATGTACCATAAATTGTATTATTAAATATTATTTGAATATTACTACTCTATAAATAGATCAAAACTTACTCTATCAACATCAGATTCGTAAATGAGATGTTTAGCTTCGGCTTCACTGTTATCATAATCATCTGGGAGAATCCACTGTCTTACTTCTGGAAATTCTAAGAATCCATTTTTATCTTTATCTCTAAACTGGATGAATTGTTCTCTCTCTGATTGCACCCAACTAGGTTCAGATTCTAAGTCATTATCAGCATCAATATACATATCACCTAAACAATAACATTTTAAAAGATAGTCATTAAAATCATAAAATAAAGAAGTTAAAGGTTATGCAATTTACTACCTTTAAATTAAATTATTTAAGATAATATTTTTCAATATTATTTTAAACAATGCATAAATTTACTTGTACATTTATTCTTGTACATTATTGTAAATTTACTTGTACATTGTATCAAGTGCTAAAAAATAGATTAAGGAAAAAAATCTTTTTTTTTTCACACATTTAATAATTTGTATGTCACAATGTCACAATCTTTTATAAGTATAAAGCTTAAAAAATACATTTATACTAATATTATAAATGTGAAAGTTTGGATGGATGGATGATTGTTAGTCTATCACACCAGAATGGAATTGTATGAAATTTTACACAAAGATAGATTATAGTCTGGAATAGAACATAGACTACTATTTATTCCTGTTGATTGAATGGTAAATTTTTTTATTAATTAAAAATTAACTTTTGCCCCCAAAGGCAGAGGCCAAACCCTGCCAAAGATGTTTCCAGTTTGGATGGCTCCATTTTTTTTTCTCTTCACAACAGTAATGTGATTAGGCTTAATATGATTTTGACCAATTATTTCAAATGATTCTATCTATTTTCTGAAATTTTAATGTATTTAAAAATCAAATGTTATTAATTAATCGATCATTTTGAAGTACTTTTAAATTATAAGAAAACAAAATAAAGGAAATAAAAAATTTCTAATCTGCATTGCGCTATCCCAACTGGCATAGGAAAGTCATACATGTGTGTTACATTAACTGGTGTTGAAAGTTTGCGAGTGATTGTTGACAACTGTATTTTCATTTAAATTAAAAGTTTAAAAATTATGTGCATTATACTGTTGTAGCTATCTCAAACTCAATAGATAAATAAAATAGACGATTTGCTATTTTGTTTTACTTCGGATATACTATGTAAATACATTGTTTTTAAGTTGTGTGTTTTTGTTATTAAATTTTATTTATGTTAGTTATATACTTTACATATATGCTTATACTTTTAAATGTACTGTTTTTAGGTGAGTTTTAATTTTTTTGATTCATCATTCTTTGATAGTTTTTTAAAATGCCCAGAAAATGCACATCTAATCTTTCAAAGAAGAGTAATGAAACTCTGGCTATGAAAGATTTGTTTGCAATTTTAGTGAGCAATTGTAGCAATTGTAGACCCTTCCAACTGCGGGATAAATACAAGAATGCTTTATCAGAAGATATGACATTCATGATAACCTAATCATTAACAGAGCTTTGTTATAGACTGAGGATAAAATGATTTCCATGTCTGGAAAATATCTCGCTGATTTCAGCCAAACCCCACTGCAGTGAAGAGGGGAATTACAAGCGAAGTTATGAAGGAGCTAAACTACGACACCTCAGTTTTAGAAGCACAGGTTAATGAAATTACCTGCAGCGATTATTTCCCAGCAGGTTTCAAGTCTACAAAACGATTCAGAACCGAGTAAATAATGGAAAGGAGGGAATATTCTTTCTTGATGCACCAATGAGTATGGATGAGACATTTGTGCTAAACTTTGCTTAATGGTGGCCGGATTGCACATTCTGTTTTCAAATTACCACTTAATCTTGCAAGTGAAGATAACTCAACATGCAACAACATCACAAAATCAACAGCTGAGGAATCCTTTTAGACCACTGCAAGTTAATAGTATTTATATAGGCATTAAATCGCAGCCTATAGGACATCCGAGGCAACCAGGCAGTGATGGGTGGCATTGTCGTTTTGCTCGCAGACGATTTTAGACAGCCACTGCCGACCAGACTATTAGTTCTCATGCATGTACGTCAATTTTTACGTGAATGAAGTCGCAGGTAATGTCTAGTCTATACTTATAATAAAGCTCAATGTGTGTGTGTGTTGGCGCTCTACAGGCCAGACCGTTGGACCTACAGCTACCAAATTTGGTACATGTATACCTTGAAGGTTGGGAATGTGCACCTCGGAGCCATTTTTTCGAATTTTTAATTAGAATTTGAATTAATTAAAATTTAAGCGAAATTTCGACGTTTTCCGCTATAACTTCCGAAAATATTATCGGATAAACATGATTTTAACATCAATTTAAAGATTAAAAAATTAGCTTTCTAATGGTATCAGTGTTTTAATGTATAACTTAAGCATCTATTTTTAACGAATTTTTAAAGAAATGTATTAACCATTTTTTTTGAGCACGTGACTGGATAAAATAAAAGAAAACAATGACGGAAGTTCAAATAAAAACAAAACTTTCATCGTAAATCAAGTCTAAAGAAATGATACTTTTAGCACGTGACTGGATAAAATAAAAGAAACATAAAATGTGATATTTTCTACAAAAATAAATGCAAAGCAGAGGTTTCTATAATCTTTTGCAATATCTAAATCATTTATTCAACAAATCTTTTTTATTTATGGTAAACCTGATTGAATTTAGACAGGATATGCATTAAACTCCGGACTATGGCATATTATATAATCGTTTGCAATATCTGTATCATTAATTCCATAATTTTTTTTCCCATTATAAAATGTGATAGTTTCTAAAAAAAATAAATGCAAAGCCAAGTTTTCTATAATCGTTTGCAAGATCTAAATCATTTATTCAATATTTTTTTTTCCTTTTTCACTTTTTTTGAAATAACATATTTAATATTTTGGAAACACCACAGAAAAAAAAACATTTTTAATTTCTGGCCAATCAATGCCCGGCATTACTTCAAGGCTAATGAATATGAGATTCAATTGAAATTTTTAGAATGCATTACTCATGGCAAACCAGCTGGTCGCCAAAGGCGGCTAGATATAAATAAATTGATTGAAAAAGTGATTTATTTTTCAGATGTAAAATTGCTAATGTAATCTAAATAATTATTTCAACAAACTGTATTTGTTTTCAAAATGTATAAAAAACATAATTTTAATGAATTTTTAATTTACAAGGACATTGTTTTGGCTTATCCCTTTTTCATACATAAATGGAATTATTACAGCAAAATTTAACAAACAATGTTTGACTAATATTTTTTATTTCCCTCAGTTCTATATTTCTACCAAACAGTTAAAGGATATTTTTGTTATTAATTATATGCAAATAAAATAATTTACATTTTTATAGTACTGCTAAATTTAAAGTATAATATCCTGTCCTAATTATTATTCAAAACACAATTCATAATTTTAGCTCACTACAATGAAAACTTACAGGACAAGAATTGAAATAATTCTATAATGTTATATATTTGTATTTCAATGGAATAACAGCTCTACTTAAGTTTTTAATTCTAAAAAGAAGATATTTAGTGATTTGGAATCATTTAATTATTATGGATACTCTTAAATTTGTTAAAATGTTAGAAATTATATACCATTTGAAAAACAAATAGCATTATTTTCTTTAAGTATAATCAAACAATAGTAAATATACTTAATTAGTATTCACACTGAATATTATATATTAGAAATTAAAAATGATCAAGGAGCATGATCTCTTAAAAAATATTCTTGAAAATGTATATAATTTGGAAACTATAGATATGAAACATGACTGTAATTACTAATGTAAGTTATGAGTTATACATAAACATGAATAACTAATGTAAAAGGATTCTATGAATTATAATTTTATAATTAAAAAAACTTGACAGCATGCACATTTATAAATCATGATTTTCGAAATACAGATGAAGTTATTTCTGTTAAAAGTATAAGGTGAATGAATTGATATTTATGAATGTTCTCGCATGCATTAATTTGTGCATTACTTTTATAATTGATTCTGGATATATTTAATTTTCAATCTGAATATATACTTATATAGAGACAATCTGAACATTTTAAATTAAAGTTGAATTTGACAATTTAAATGTCATATATAATTAGCTGCAAGTCACAATCAGTTTTTTAAAGTTTTTTTTAAAAGAAAAAAATTATGATATTATACTTTATTAAATTTACATAACAGTAATCAATATACCTGAACTAATTTTACACATTAATTTTTTCCCATAATTTTAATTATGCATATATCAGCATTTTCTAAGAGTTAATGTTTTTGTTAAGAAAATTAATCTACAATTTCAACAACTAACTCGAGTTTTGCAAAATATTAGTATAATTACCAATGTACTCTTCAATAGAAATTTTGCCATCTTTATTTTTGTCAATGTCTTCCATTGTTTCTATGACAACAATATCTTTCATATGAGCACTTTCTTCGGGATGTACAAAATCAACAAATTCCTTTTTAGTTAAGGAGCCACTGCGATCTAAATCTGCTTTTTCCCATCTTCGTAAGTCTCGTTCAATCATGTCTTTGTAGCCATAAGTATCTTCATCAAAATTTTCTGTAATTTTTAAATAAAAATGTTTCAATTAATTTTCGGCTTGTAAAAGATTTTAAAAATATGAAATTTAATAATGAAATACAAGAGTGCAGATTAAAGTATAAAAGCCTACTTCCAAAGAATTTATTTATTATAAAATAAGAAATGCAATTATAAATGATGTTTTAAAATAATAACCTAATGTTTTGTTAATTTTAAAAAAAAAATTGAGAATTTTCAAACTGAAGACAAATTTTATTTTTGATACTTAAAAGAGATTCAATCTTTAGATAACAACTAAATACATCTAATAAGATATATACAGTGACAGAGAAACAAAGAGCTCATCTCTTCTAAACTGAAGAAAAATATTTGTGATTTCTTTACTAATATTTTTCCAGAAACAATAAACCTTTTCACTTTACCTGTTATAACATAACAGAGAAATACTACCTACAGATTTATATAAGAAACTCAACTGATTAACACCATAAAGAGAATAGTATTCTAATAGTTTAAAGTTACGTATATATGCTAGAGTAGTGCATAACAAAAATAAAACAAACATCAATATTATCTACGTGAAAAATATTAAAAGGTACCATATTAAAAATTATTTTATAATATTTTCATTTTAATAATACTTTATAAAAAAGGATGATATCTTTTAAGAAATTAACATGCTAATCAATATTTTTATTTATAAAAATTACAGTTTGCTATAGGAATAAAAATTACAATCTGATTAGACTTTCTTTAAATGATTAAAATGATAAAAGGAGTAATTTAAAAGACTTTTACATCAATTTAGCTTTTAAACAATTTAAAGAATAACCAAGGGGAAGTGGAGATTTTTTTAAAAAATTTAAATTAAAAATTGTCTTACCATCAGCATAGCCATAGGCATTTTTCTTATACGTTTGCCATGAAAGTTCAAGTTCATTATTTGGATTGAAACCTTTCCACTGACGCTCAGAGTCATCAATAATGTATCTTTTTTGAGTATGCTGTATCCAGTCCTTTAACTCTTGCATAGAAACAAAATTATCCTGTAATGAATAAAATATAGGTAATAATCCTTAAAAAAAAAAAAAAAAAAAAAAAAAAATGAATGAGCTGCAAATTTTTAGTAAATCCTTTTGTTGCAGTCATTTTTTTAAAAAATTTCTCTACTAAAGAATTAGTATTAAACTATAAAATGGTTAAATTTCCCAAAATTATTATACAACTATATACTAAGAAACAAACAAATTAGGCAATGTAAATCAGTTTTGGAAAATATAAATAAAAAATTATCTATTCTATATCGAAAGAACTAAGAAAATTATACATAAAATAATTTTTAACACTAATATAAAGAAGTATACAATATACATTTTTTATGTTCTTTTTTAAAAATTAAGAATATTATTTGACTTAAAAAATTTTTAAAAAAATGCTCCTTTTAAAAGTTTAAAGTTAATTAATATTCTTCGTATTGCAAGCATTTAAAAACTGTTGTAATGTTATTACTTCAGATAAAAATTAGCTTAACAAATCATTTTTGCATTCTTAGATTTAGTAAATTGGTTCCAGTAATTAAAAAGAAAATTACCTTATCAGAATCAATTTTATCAACAATTTTACCAAGTCTTCTTTTACTTTCTTCAGGAGAAAGTTCTGCAAATGTTTTGGCATCTTTTTCTCCCAGGAATGCTTCATGATCATAATCAACATTGTGGAGCTCTTCTTCAAGATAATGTTTCTCATCACTCAAGACCTAGAAATACATTCAAAATTAGTTGAAATTAAAAAGAATATCTAAAATGGATTTGCATAAATATATTTTTTTAAAAAGGAATTAACCTATTAAATTTAAATACAAACAGATTTTCAAGAACTCAACTTTTATTCATGGCTTCTAAGCTCTTTCTTTCCCACTTTTATGCAATAGAATAAGCTGTAAATATGAAAATTGTCCCCCCCTCCAAATGATTTTTAAATGAGAGATTTGGAAATGATTATTTTGCCCAGGAAGTATTTAAAATAATTTTAAAAATTAAGTAAAATGTGCCTTTTATCAAACTCTCTCCAATTAACATTTTTTTTGGAAGAGAGAAGTTTTTATATGCCCATTCTCAGTTGAAAAAATGTGACACAAAACAAACAAAATATGATAATAAAATTATAAGAAATATTACATTTCAATTAAAATTAAAATAGTAATGATGCAATTTTCAGCCTGAAAAAATATTGAATTTGCTCCAAAATGTTTAATGAGTTTGAAATAAGAAGGATCCTATGACCTTGTAATTTAAGAAGCTCAATTTTAATCAGAAACATCATACAATTTAATTATGAAAGTTAATCCACACTAGGGAATTTTTTTAAAGGGTCCCATTTTTCTTTTTCAAGAAAAGGATACACAGGATAAATTTAAATACTGTCAGATAAAAATTGTAAAATCCATCAACAAATAATAATAATAAAAAAAAACACTAATTCATCTATACATGGAAAAATACTATGTTGTTTTTTCAGAAAAACTAAAGCTACAGTAATAGAACATTTAAAACAGACGAGAAAAAATAATATTTAATGAAATTAAACAGTTATACAGACATATTTATTTTCATATTAAAACAAGTATCACTTAAATTTTAAAAGGTACACAGACATAACATTTCTTAGATTTCATTCCAATTCCTTAAAAAATAAAATAAGATTAACATTTGGAGAATTTTTAATACATTTCTTATTTTCAAGTTAGAATTTTTAACTTTATTTTTTATGCAGTTATTTTAACAGAAAGAAAGTAAGAATGAATGTCTGAAAATAACTATTTGCTTTATTTAAAACCCAATCAAAGAAACACATACTAAGTATACGAAATAATAGAATTGAATCATACATAAGAAAAAACAACTGATCTAAGAAAACATCATCCGGAAACAAAACCCGATGCGAGGAAACATATACTAAGTATATAAAATAATATAACTGAATTATACATAATACACAAATGCAGCGTCTTAAAAGAAAATTTAATTAAAGTATTGAAGGGAAGGGCTTCAACAGAGTTGATAGAAACAATTGAGTCAGTTTTTTTTATAGTTAAAATTAATCTTAAATCACAAGGATAAGAAAAAATAATGGTAAAGGTGTTAAAACAACTATATTATTCGTATACAGAATAAAAATATGATAAAATTCAACATTAATGATATATTCAAATTTAGAAAATAAAAATACTTACACTTTCATGGACTCTTTTGGATGGTCCATCAGATTTTGGTATTACTAAAGCTTCACTTGCTAATAATACAGCAAACAGAAATAGGCAGTGCAAAAACCCGGACATAGTGAAGACCAATTGTCTCCAGCGGTGGATGAAAAGGATAATACAAAGATTGTATTTCAGCTTCAAACTAGAGCAATTAAGGCGGAAAAAAAATAAAGCTAAATCATGACAGAACAGTCACCCACTCGAATTCCGTTCTCGGTAATGTTTTTCATATGCACTTTCACTCTGACAGCAGACGATACGGTGGCAGCGCCACCTAGTTTAGATTGCGTCGAAATACAGATAATTTTAGAATCTGAGATAGAGAGTATAAAAAATGAAAAAAAAAAAAAAAGTTTTAATTTTAAAAGCAAAAATGATTTAATTTATGTTGCATTTCAATAAACTCATTTTCAAACATTGTTATGTTTAAAGAATTTCAAACTGGGAATGCTTTCATAGTTAATATATTATCAGTAAACGTTTCGGTACCATTTTCAGTAGCTATTCGTGAAATATGATATATGTATTATCTTTCTAAGAATTTATTTATTTTCTTTGATGTACGCCAGTGGAATCTAAGTCGACATTAATTGAGTTTAAAACTGTTTGAAAGTAGAATGGTGTCATTTTAAAGTTCTGACTAGATTCGCGAGAGTGAAAAGTTTCGAATAACGGAACGAAATGCAGAGTCATGTTATTTAAAAACAGATCCAAATAAAATCTGTTATTTAAAAACAGATCCGTATTAGTAAAATACTTTTATTATATTCTACGACATTCCGTATCGGGCGTATCATTCACTGTATTCGGGTGATATTGCAGAAATATCGAATCATGTCATACTTGCTTTGATTCTTAATCAATAGATAATTGTTTTTAAATGTATTTACACTTTTACTTACAGGAGTGCTACTTTTGATATGTTTATATACTTTGTTTTTTATTTATTTTTTGAAAAGCAAACAATTTATGTTCTATATATGAAAAGTTGATTAATAAGAAAAGGGGGCGGGGGTGAAAATTAGAAGGATATGCAGAAAACGTTTCAAACTGATAACAAAATTCTTCGAATAGCAAAATTATACAAAAAATAAATATATACAAAAAATCTGTTTGAAAAAAAAAAAAAGAGATAGGAATGGATTGGAAGAGTGCCACATTTGATTTTTCTCATTATAACGCATGTTCCTCTTTTCTAATAGCTGAGATATGGCATTCATATTTTTGTGTCTGTGAAATTATCTCATTTATTTTGAGAAATGCAGCATGGAAATGCTTCTTCGAATTGCAACTTTACAAGACAACTTGTTTTACAATCAAAAGATACTATAGGACGTAGTTAATTAATTAATATTTTTTAATTACGCAATTTCAGCAACTTTTCTGTAAGAATGAATTAGTAAATGTTAAGGAAAAAAGTTTACATTTAAAAAATTATTTCAGGAGTGATATAAAATTTTTGTTCCTTTGGATGAATTCAATTAACTTTCACCAAATTGTCGCCAAACAAAAATTTGAAAAAAAGTGAGGGGAGAATTAACATTAAATATCCTTTCTGGATGGAAACTGAGCATTGAACACATATAATTGTGTTTGATCAAACTTCCAAATGTTATTTTTGATTTCAAGAGAACAAAAAAATTTATTTTGATTTGTTTTTTTAAACAAATTGGGGATATTTGCAAGTTTCTTCTTTAGAGGGTAGAATATAGAATCTCCGATTGATTTTTTTATAGGTTTTAATTAAAATTTTGATTAATTAATTGAAAACGTGGAGAATTTTTTTTCAGCGGTAATTTTAGAAAATGTTACAACACACACACACAATTTTACGTCATCTTAAAATATGAAAAATTATCTTTGCAATGTTGCCAATATTCTTTGGAATATAATTTTTATATTTTTGATTAATTTTAAAAATTATTTTAGGCATATTTTACAATAATATATTTCATAATTAAAGAGACATTCAATCATTTTTATTGATTAAGATATGAAGATTCGGCTTATTTTCTCAGGCTCAGTAGATTTCAGAATAAAACAAGCCTTTAATAAAATTTTTGAACTTTTGTAGCTTGAAGTATAATTAAGATTTAAATTAAAAATCAAGCAATGATGAAATTTTTTTAAGTGCACACATTTTACTACTGCTACTGTTCTAACACTACTGCTATTTTCTGTGTTATAATTAGATGCTCATAAAAACATAGACACAATTCAAGGGAAATGCATTGCACATTGACTAGAACTACATACAACTTATGAAATAGTATGGGTTATGTGTCTTTCAAAATTAACTTTATAAATATTTCGTTGAAGAAACTACTGAAACCAAATGAAACAAAATATTTCGTTTAAATTTTTATCAACCATTGATCCCAATTAACTAATCAATATCCAAAGGCAAGTAATGACAAGATGAAGCAGATGAAGAGGACATCTTCCATCCATATTTTCACACCTCACCAGCTGGGAGATTGATTGAGCAATTGATTTAATGTGCATCAGATTCAAAGATTCTATATTTCGGCGGAATAGGATTTTGAAAACTGGAATTCTCGTATTAAGAAACCACGACCTTACTATCAAGTCATTGCTGGCTTGATAAAAGAGAAATAGAATATCATCTGTTGGTGGAAAAAGGTTTTTGGAGCTCCCTGAGCTCTAATATATGGGGATAATTTGACTTTATGCAGAAAAGTTTTAGAAGCAAGCTACAACAAGCAATTCGATCCTAAAACGCAAGATTGTCTAAGAGTTTTTGAATAATGATGGTTAAGAATGCAATCAAAGCATAGAAGCATTTTATAAAATTCACTTCTTAATTTCTGCCTACCTTGATCCACTAGGTTATTTGTAAAATAAAAATAACTATAAAATATATATAAAAAGAGGAAGCGATTTTTT
>JAPMOQ010041167.1:950047-975934 GCA_026543055.1 Argiope trifasciata | reverse complement strand
TGTTCCATCTGTAAGAACATAATCATTGTCTAGTATGGATAGTGATCAATTAATCTGAATTGTGATGCAATCCAGTGATTATACACCCAAAACAAAAATTACTATTAATAAAAATCTGTAATTTAATTATTAATTTAAATTCTTTTTCACATTTTTAGAAGATTTCAGAATAGAGAAAAAATAATTTTACCTCTGCAGTTAATCTTTTAGTTAATCCATTCACATCGATATGGTTTGGAATGCTCTGTAAGAGAATCAATCCGGATTCTCGAACTAAGAAAGAATAATAATAATTATAAGGTAATGTAAATGAAAAACAGTTATTACATAAATTATGTATACTGAGAACTTGTTGTCTTAGTTGTTTTAGATCTTGACATTATATTATATATATAACTCTGTAAATCCACAATTATTAATGTGTGGATTATCTGTTTTGCGAATTATTATCCATTATTAATAACAAAATGATAAAGTTATTTCAGCTACAAAAAAAGTGTTTTAATACAAAAAAGACAGACTATTTTTGCTAAAAAAGTAAATCAACTAACATGTAAGGACTTAAATCAATTGATCATACAATATTGATGCATATATAGATGTGTAATTGCACATAACTTTATGTTGATTGCTTCCGTTATGGCTATTTTACGAAATATCTGGCAGCAATTGGGAGTTCTCTGTAAACACATCCAGATGAATTTTACAGGAACAGAAATTTTTATCTATCTAATAAAAAGATCCTACAGAAATAAAGACGAATAAAAAAAGACGGAAGTTAGATGTTTTGTAGGGTATCATATTTTGCATCCAATCAGTCAATGAAATGATATCCGTAATGCATGCTATGTGTTATCCTCAATACCAGAAAACCAGATATGGATAGCTCCAAATTATGTCAATATGCGAGAAATCGGAGGGGAAAATTATCAATACGTCTTTAATAATAAAACCTTATTTCATTAATTTATTAATTAGTATGATATTTATCTACTAAATGGGATATTTATTCTTTATTTCTGAATCCGGAGTCTACTATTTATGGATGATTTTGCTTTGCAGAGGAATGTTGGGACCTGTATTCTTTTCTCTATTTTTTGGATGTTTATTTATTGATTGTTTTTTATTAATACTGTTTGCTGTTTGTTTCAATTTGACCTGCGTAAAGTCTCTGAATGCAAATTTATAGGAAAAATAAACTTTTCATCCTATTTTTGTCACATCAGAACATTTTAGAGAAAACAAGATAGCGATTATGCACATACAAAACTGTCAAGATTCAATTATGTATATACATATTCGATATCGATTATACATTTCTTATTTTATTTATATAAATATAATATCCTAAAACATTAGGATACTGCAGTATTTTGTATTTAAAGCTTTCATAAATCTAATACCGCTTCTCTGTCACACGTCTCACAATTGGAAATAGATTTTAGAAATTCTTAATGGGTGCTGATTGGTGATTTAATGACTTCCGATCTTAATGACAAAATTGAAATACAGGAATTATTATTCCATCGCAAAAAACTTAGATCTAAAGATTCTTCAAGAGAATTCCATATGCCTCTCACGCACTTTTTGTAGACTATATATGGCGAAATCCCATGCAAAGAACAATTTTTTTCTTTAAAACTGAATTCGCAAAGCGAACAAGCAGCCATGGTCGTATGGAATAATCATATTAAGCCATGGAATAATCATATTAAGCAATATGATTATTCAATTAGTAATTTGTTGTATACTTTTGTTTATAGCGTCTGTGTATGCTGTACATTGTGTATGTTTTGGTTGTGTTTTGTTACATGAAATAATATATGGAAAATAAAGCGTCATTTTTCACTAAACACTGCATTACACTTCTTACCATGTAAAATCGAAAAAATATATTTTTTAATGCTCACTTTAAAGAACATCAGCATGTTAAAATTTGTTTTCCTTTATTTGATTTTCCGAATTGTAAATATACTTGTTTCATTACATTTTTTTATCACATGATGTATTTTTTCATTTACTAAAAATCTTTAAAAACCAAAGTAATTCTTTATTTGCTTTGCGAAAAAAACGTCTTCTCACCGAAAGGATAAGTCGTGCTCAGCAAGACAATGATAGATGCAAATGCGAGTATGGCGTCGGCGTATTTGAGTATGAGCCCATCCAGAAGCAAAATGACGCTGCCACAGGCAATGACAGTAAGGCAGGACGAAACATCCCGTAAAATGTCTAGGATTTGATGATCATTGCACCATCGAGAAGCTAAAAAATGAAAAATATATTTTATATTTTCTATTAAACATTTTTTTAAACTTAAGATTGGGTAAAATAGTTTTATAAGAATTATGCATTCAAAAATGAAAAACAAATGTAATTTTTATTGATTTCTGCAAAAAATTTCAAGGAACGTTATTTCCATCAAATCAGCAAAATTAATAAATCAGTATTCAAAAAAGAGGAACAAATACAAATTTACTTGATTAACGCAAAGAATTGGAAAATTCTCCTGTAACACTGTTTTTATTTTTTTTTCAAATAAATCAATAAAAGTGCATTTTTATGTGCGTTATTAATATTTTATCAATATTTTTTTTTAACTTTAAGATTTTCTTTGCAGTTTTTGTCTTATCCTTTTGCTGATTTGGATAAATATCTAGAATTATTGAGAATTGTATTTGGATTTATTTATATGTATTTAAATATTTTTTCACCTCGATTATTTAAAATTAACTAAACAATCATTTTACTAATTTTCACTACACCAAAGTAGCTTCTTATGTTAAATAATGGCATTTCAAAATATTAATACTTTTGAATTTCATTAATTTATCTACATGCAAGATCGTAGTCATTTTTAGCAATGATAAACAGACCAAACGTCCAGATTGTAGGTGCATTCTCATTTTTCGATGATTTGTTCTGGACTGTTCTTGTACACATTTACACCTTTTACATCTTATTAAAACTGAAGGCTTATTTTTTTTCTCATCAAGAATTTAGTGACGTGCCAGTCATAAACCGTCGACATATGATAGCAGTACTAGAGAGAGAAGTACTAGTTTGTGTTAATTGAACTCCCTATTAATAAGTAATATATAATTTTTAAAAAATTCAATTTCTACTTATTTTCTTATATTATTTACATATCTCTTGTATCATTTATGATCAGGCGTCGAGTCAGAAATCGCAGATCTTGGTGACAACCTTGGAGACCATTTGGCGACCAAATAGAAATTACGGGAAAAATTTAATTAATTAATATTTGAAAAAAAAATGCATTAACATCGAGTTTAAAAAAAGACTACAAGTTAAAAAAAATATATTTGAAACATGAGTGATTGAATAAAAAGTATTTTATTAACGACTGAAAATTTGTACAAGATATATAAATCTATATATATAGGGACAGTATGAATTAATAGTAGGAATTGAAAAAAAAGCAACACTTGGTCTACTTTTGCATTACACTTTAGAGAGGAGGTTTGATCTAACTCTACAGAATTATAACGTGCCAGATCACATACGCGAAGAATCTTTGGGAGAAAAGGGTTTCAAACCTCTAACCGAGCTCAGCTATAACAAAGCGACAACTGTTAAGAAAATTATATTCTGTTACAAGCAACCTTATGACCACTGTAATATCTTTCCAAAAACAAAGAGAAGTTAATTTTCATTATTCCGTCCCCTATTTTCATTATTCATATACCAACTTCAATATTCTTGTATTTAATTAACATAATTTCGAGCTTTCTTTAATTTATATCTATTCTCATCTTAGTTTATGAAATGTAATTGTTTGAAATACTTTTAAAACTCACATCACTTAATCTTTTTGAATTGTTTTTCTTTTTGGTAAATTTAACATTATAACTTTTAAGAATTCTGATGTTAAGCACGATTCATTGTAAAATTAGTAATATTCCTAATTTTATAATGAATCTAACTGTATATTTGTAATTCATTTGTAAATAAATTTCAATGAATTGGAAATATTCTAAAAGAGTGAAATATTAAAGGAATATTTTCTGCTGTCAGTATTTATTTATACTGACTTCAATGAAGACGTGTGGCAACCTGCTTTAATTAATGTTTAAAATGAGTCTCACCATACAAAATCTGATATTTGCTCAAGAACGATTC
Organism: Argiope trifasciata; assembly: GCA_026543055.1. Taxonomy (NCBI): domain Eukaryota; kingdom Metazoa; phylum Arthropoda; class Arachnida; order Araneae; family Araneidae; genus Argiope; species Argiope trifasciata. The sequence continues at coordinate 971,794 of JAPMOQ010041167.1, read as the reverse complement.
TTAACATTAAGAACAATTCTTTTACAATTGAAATTATTTGATATTCTTATGCTTTATTTTTTCTTTTATAAAATAATTTTTAATTCTTACTATAAGTTTTAATTAAGATTTGTTTTCCTTTCGGTTTTTAAACCTTTTATAACTTAATTAATATCGTTTTCTATTTATATTAGAATCCTTCCTGTTCATTTCTATTTCTTAAATTTATTTAAAATGTATCCATGCCTTTACTGATTATTTTAATGTAAATTAATTAATAAATATATATAATATTATCATGAGAACTTTATGGTTTAAGAAAACAGTATATGGAAAATGAAATGGATTTAAAATATTTGATTTTTATTAGGTCAGGAAAACTCCAAGGAAAAAAATAATTTTTTCGACAAACAATTTCTTATTTGATTTTATAACAACCAAAATATAAATAATAGCATATTTTCCCCCCTCAAAAAAGTATGTGTAAAAACACATTGTAAGATGTTGTAGGGCAAGCATTTTTAGCTTTCCTGCTAGGAATTTATTAAACTGATTTCATCAGATAAATTTTTCAAATAAATTATTTAACTTATATATAAATATTTCACCCATATCTAATTTATATCCATCTATATTTTATTTAATACATATAAGTATTTAACGGAATTTATAATTTTTTAGATCTTTTTCAATTGAAAAATTATTACTGAAATCAATACATGATTTAATGAAAGTCCTCCAGTATCAATTAATATGTAAATAACTTTGTTGATATAAATTTCATTGCGGGTATTTTCGTAATAGCTGATGTTCGATTTCATTTTGTTATTGGAATTTAAAATAATCAGATTGATATGAATAGTTTATAAAAATTTATTACAGAATTTTTTTTAAAAATTGAAACACAGCTTGATAATTTATGATAAGCAAGAAAGCTGCTTTGCTTATCTCAAAGTTAATTATTGTTTTAGTCTAGAAATATTTTTACTATGATGATTACCACGTCTCCATATGTTAAATCTATTTGTTGTTTCTGTAAAAGTCTTTGAAAAGAATTAGCTTACTTTTATTCATTCCATGAATAGTTAGTTGAATAACCTTGTTTCCATCTGGAAGTATTAGCGCTATTCTAATTAAACTTTCAATTTTCTTTTTTAAAAAAGGGTGTTCTTCATTTTTCTAGTTTAGAATAAATCGTTTTTTAAAATTAACATCTGCCTTCATCATTTAGTACTTTTTTTATGTTAAAAAAACTGTCAGCCAAGCGAAAGTATGAAGGCCAAATGATTTTGAGTAACAATTAGCATACGAAATTAAGCATTTCAAGGCATTAAAGAGCTTTTTTAGAAACGGAAGCGAAGATGAGTGATGCGATATTTCATTTATGCTGCAGAGCAACTGCAAAAATTAGAAATTAATTCCAGGAACCAGTTTAAAAGTGAAGTAGATTTTCGAAAAAACATTCGCACTCTAAGTATACAAGTAAATAAAATTATTTAAAATGATATTTAAAATATCTGTGGAATTAAATGATGCAATCATAAAATCTGCTTAATTAATATAATTTTCATCCTTCTTAATTAGCATTTGCATGCTAAAATTACACTTTATTTTATTGAAAAATAATTTTGGTTTTTTAATTAAATATATCATAGATATTTCTTAAATTAAATTATCGTCTGCTTCTTTGTTAGATATTTCATTGCGTCCAAGTGCCAATGAGAATCGTCTGCTACAGTCTAAATTGCACGAGCATGAAAAATTATTTTCGTTGAATAAATTTATTTGGATTATTTTGTCTTTTTTAAAAATTTGTAAATAAAAATAAAAATTTATTGAATGAAAACTTTACTAAATTTACATTAACTTAAATGTTTATTATGTTATTAGTAAAAAAAAAATCACTGAAAAATGTTTTAAACTGGTACTTTCAAATATTTAATTAAATATAAAATTAGTTTATAGTATTTATTAAATCGTTCACTATCTCACTTGTGCTCAAAGTAGTGTCAATACTCCCAGAGGATGGAATTTTGCCAACGCAATGTTTCGAATTCTCACCAGCTTCAGCAAGGACACAGTTCATTTGCACATCGTCTCCTTGAATGATCATGGAGCAACCCTGATGATGAGTATAACCTAAAATAAAATTGGGTGCTTTTTAAACAACACAAAAAAATATTAACGAAGAAAAGTAAAAATAAAACTTGTGTAAGTTCAAGATTTTATTTATCTAAGGCCCTAATATTTTAAACAGTAATTATAACTGATTATTTTTAATTGAAGCAGATAACGTTAATATGAGGGTTTATTTGAAAACCGGAGTTAATTATTAATTAACATAATTTTCATTTTCTTAAAACGTTTTCTAAAAAAGTTGTACTTGCTTGTTACTTAAGGTACTTGTCAACCTAGCCCGCTGATGAAGTCAGCGATTTTAAGCTGAATTTAAACGTTTCTTGTTTTAGTAGAGCCGTCTAAGATCAAAAGTACGTTTTTAGCGACTCATGTGTCACAGCCCATTTTACAGGACATACTTTACATTACAGGTGTTGTCTTGCCTTGGAAAACTTTTTGGCTATTGCAGATTTATACATGCATTAATCGCCTTGTACATGGAAAGTCTTTGGCTAATAGGGATAATTGTACTTAATTAATTTTACTGGGCTTTTTTTCGCGTTTTCAGGATGCTTGCGGATTTATGATAATGTATTCATCAGTATAATAGCACAGCAAACATCTTTTAGAAGATGCGCGGCCGAGAAGAAAGATAATCTTAATTTTTTTTTCTTTGATTTATTTAATCTTGGGAGGCATAATTTGTGTGAGAAATAAAAGACCTCAAAATATGCCCCAATCCACATTTTGATACAAGAAGAAAAGAGCTAATGAGATTTGATAGAAATTTCTTTTACACGTGTCGACTTAAGAAAAGGAATCTTGGGTATCTCTAAAAGAATGTTGTTAGCATTAAGGATTTTTGTTCCTTCACTTGGAGCCTGAGAAAATATTGAAATTGGCAATTTTATAGAGTGACGGTAGAATTAATTAAATAAATAAAATGGAATTGGATCACAAAATAAGAGTCCATTTTAGAATGAAGTTAACTTGAGCTAACTTAAGATAAAAAATTTAGAAATTAATTAAAATTCAATTTCGATTTTAAAATATCATTATATGTATCTATTTTAACAATAACCAACCTCCTATCAATAAAAAACACAGTATATTGAGGGAGAAATTGATGAGTCCTAGAATCACCATGAGCATAGGGTACATGGGCGTAGTATCCTCATGTGAAGCATGGACCATCGTTTGCACAGCCGATACAGATGCAGCGAAGCACAATGCTCCAAGAAACAGCATGTTGACGAGAAGTCCTAGGACTTTCACTCGAGCCCATCCGAATGTGTTTTTCAATGTTTTTCCTTTGGACATCTGAAAAAAAAAAGTCAATAATTAGAAGCTTTTTTATCGTTACATTGAGTATTATTATGATAAAAACATTCTCATTTGTTAAACCTCTAATGTTGTTAATTTTTTTCAGAATTTTAATGCTTGAAATCTACTACATTGTTCAACTAGTTTCAGCATTTTGCAATCTTTCATGATAATATTTTGAAAGATGAGTTGTGGAAATTATCTTGGATTTATAAATCCACAGAGACTGAAATGCTGTCTGAATATTTGCACTGAATTTTGCCTAAGCAATTTGCTTCGAAAGCTGATTGGACTCTCAGGTACAATCAGAGAACTTATGAAATTTTAATTAACTATGGCAGATGAGTGCTCTATTTCCCATATTTCAATATGTTTTCTCAAGTCATGCGTAGAGGATTTATGATGAGGATAAAGTATGGTATCCAATGTTGACCAAAGTGATTTTCGAGCATTTTAGTAGTATCTGAGATAAAAATGTGATATTTCCCTGTTACGTTGGAGGTTGCGTTTGTGAATAGTAGCCAAGGATTTTTATTAAACTTCGACATTCAGCCTAAATACTAGAAATAATTCGCTGATAAATGCACAAGAGTCAACGATTTTTGAATATTGCTGATTTTGGACTCGATCGAGTGCTAGAATCTATAGTTTCATTTTTATTTCATTCTCCTCAGCAATGTCATACCTTAACTTTCCAGGTCAATGGTGGGAAATGTTGCATATTCTAAATATGTGTATATTGCTTGTCATACAAAATATTGCAACTCCATTCAGTTGACTAATACACTATGCCGTGGATCTGATGATCTATAGGTTGATAGTTACAGCACAGATCTGACGAGGTGGTTGATTCAGATGATTGCATTACTGAGAGTAAGAAAATTATGAAATGGAAGTGGTTCAGAAAGAATTTATAGACTTAATATATGCGATTCTGTTGAGTAATACTTATTTTTTAAGCATCCAATCAGTTATGAATTATGAAAGAGTGAAACATAGCCCTATCTGGCAAATTCTTATTTAAATAAGGAAATAAAATAAATTTTTATATTTCGGAAATAAATTCTGTTGATATACAACGGTTAAAGTTGATTAAGTTGAAGTGACTTGGGCGATAGTAATCTTCGTAAAGGGAAAACCTACTATGCTTGTTCCCGGTCCTATGGGGATTTCAATCAGTCTGGATAAAAATATAGCTAAATGAATATAGATTCGATAAATAGCTGTTAATAATAACTTAAAATGACTAAAATTATTAGCTATTTATGTTTGATGTTTTTATACGCTGAATCAGTGTCATCAAGTGTTAATAAAGTGTGTGATGTAATAATCATTTTGCCTTTTATTATTTGGAACGCGCAACAACTGAAATATGTATTTGATATATAAGCAGTTGTCTAATATTATTAAAAAAAGGCCTGCAATCAATTTATTTAAAAAATTGTTATTAGTGAAGTTGTTAAATAAGATTTGAAAAAAATGATACATTTCATGAATTATAAAACACTAACTGGTACTCGGCGCGTTGCTGTCGCAGAGGAAATAATCTTTGATGGATGGATTTTGGGATTTAATGGCGCAAGAGCCAAACATGGCTATACTGCGCCAAACAAATGGTGTTAAAAAACGTCACGTACAATTAAGTCATGCAATTTAAAATTCTCGTCATAAAATGAAAAACATCCAATAATTAATATCAGTGGTTTTACAAATGCAAATTACATCGGTGTTATGATTAGACTTATTTGTGATAACAGTTTTATCTTTAGGCTTGGAGACTTTCTTAAATTTTTTCATGTTAGTAACGGTTTTGAAACTTTTGTGAAATAGCAGCAACTTTACATTGTGGGATATCTTGAGAAATGTCTTCCATAGAAATACTGGTTGAAAAGTCTTTTATAAGTGATTCAGATTTGGGACAAATTTCAGAGGATTGAAGTGGATTCTTATCAATATGCATCATTATAGGCATTATCTGAGTGCCTCTTGCTTCTAGCGTTTTCTTAGCAGCATTTGAATAACTGGATCTATCAACAGGTCTACGAGCGTTCACAATTCGCTTTGCTTCGGAATATGATATGAGCTTTTTCACCTTTTCAGCAATCACTTCCATTTCAAATGTCCACGATGGACAGGAACGAGAAAAAGAAGTATGCGAACCTTTGCAATTGAAGCATTTTTCCGGCGCGGTACAGTTTTGATGGCCTGTTTCCACACAGCAGGCACAAGTTAGAGATATAAGGTAAGAAGTTTTAGAGTGACCAAAACGCTGGCACTTGAAACATTGCAAGTTATTGGGGATGTAAGGCTTAACAGCCAATTTCCTGAAAACAGCTTCAATGTATTCCGGTGTTTTAGACGAATGGAATATCAGGATCAAATGCTTGGTTTCAAGGAGTTTTCCATTCTTTCGTATCGTTATACAGCGGACATGAGTAACCCCTTGACTTTTTAAATCCTTAGTTATTTCATCAACTGGAGTATGAAAGAGTTCCCCGCAAGATATTACTCCTCTGGAAAAGTTAAAAGCCGTACGTGCACTGACGGTCACTGGAATGGAAGCAGTGTTTGTCATTTTTACAATCTGGTGAACGTGTTTTTGAGAGAGAACCTCAATGAGCAAATCCCCCGAACGTAATTTCTGAGCAGCTGATACTGTTCTAAGATTAGCAGATATACTCTTTTCAACAAAAAAGGTGAAACGGAATGAAATACATCGTTGTTAGAAGATACCCTTTTCAAAATAAAAATAAAAACTTTTCAAAATGTTTTGAAGGTGATAAATCGTGTTGCGTTTGATGCCCACTGAAGGGAGTTTTGTTCCTTTTGCCCAAGCACAAAGGGTTAAAAAAATTCAGGTCCCGACGGCACCGCCCACCACCGAGCACTACAAGGGATGGCAGTTACCAGCTCTGAGGACCCCAAACTCGGCACTTATCATGGTGCCGACCTATACGTTGAGAGCCATCTCCAGGAGCATTGACCACCCTTAACGCCAATCCCCAGAGAGTGGCCTTTTCGCTTGATCCCAAGCAGACTAACCAAATGGATAGGATACTAGCCAAATGATACACCGGGGACCACAGTGCACCTCCCGTCTATATGCACGGCAAACACGAAGGGGTATTTGCTGTCAATGAGAAGTAGGAAGCAATCGGAGCGGTGACAACTTCTCATGATTAGCTCCCTCTCCTACCCTCGAGGGAAAAAAGGAAAAAGGAGACAGCAGAAGGCGAAGTGGAGAGTAAACATAAAAGGAGTAAAGATCCTTGGGTACCTCGGGATTGGGAAACCCGTACTCACTTGAAGAAAGTGAGCTCCTGAGGGGAAAAATAATCTTGGAAATATCGTTTGGAATTTGAAATAGTTATCTTGTTTAATTAAGAATGATAGGAAGAATGATATTTATTTTCTAGTTTGGTAATGAATGTATTTACTGAAATTGAAAGACACATAAAAAAAAAACAAATAGTATTTATTCTATTTTTATTATGCTATTGTACACATAAATATTCATTTTTATGTATTGGATTTGTGTATTTCTTTAGAATTGTAAAGTTTGGTGTTCTTTCAGAATGGTAATGAAAGAAACTATTTATTGTATCTCGTGATTCATTTAATATTCGTTCAGAATTCTCAAGTTTAATGTTAGAAAATGTGTTTAAAATATTTTCTTTTAAAATTTATTAAACATAGAAAACATATTTATACCATAAAATCTTTTATATAGTTGAACAGATAATTTTTTGAAAACTAAGATGGTGCAAAATCATTTGTACTATAATATTTTAGGAAATTACTGCTAAAAAAGATAAGATTTTATTACATGTTTCGTAAAAATTTCAAACCTATAGGATTGATTCCCCTGAAACTCTTTCGCACACTCTCTAATAAAACCATTACCCCTGAGAAAGATTTGCATTACATTGATATACAACTGCTACGAAATATTAACGTCTAGCTTGAATTTAGCATCATTACTGAATCTTGTCTCCTTGGCGAGTTATTTGGTTTTTAATCCATGGTAAACAGATGCTATAAATAGATCTGAAAATATTTTTTATACTTTAGATGAATGTATTATGCCTATAAACTTCGCGTAAGTGCAAGCAATATGTTGTTGAAATTTTATCGAAATTCAGTTTTAGTTTAGTTATATTAACGTCCCGTTTTAAAGCAACACGAGGGCGATTTTGGGACGGACCTCGTCATTTTGAACCACGGTCAGATGACGAAGACGACACCTGAACTGGCACCCCCCTCTCCACACCACGCCACATCAGCGGGAGGACATTTGGCCTGACAGATTTAACGTGCAACAGACCCCCTCACACGGCGGTTCTTCGGTGGAATCGAGTTTCGAACCTGAAACCCTCCGGTTCCGAAGTCGAGACTTTACCATCGGGCCACCGCGGCCCCATTTTATCGAAATGGAATGAGCGGTACGGCTGCGCATTAGAGACATACAAAAATTCATTTTTATTTATATAGATTACACGTTAGATAATTTTACGATACCTATAACCATTTCGTAATTGCAAGTAATAAGTAGTCGTTAGTAGACGCAAGTAATAAATTTTATCGGAATCAAATGAGCAGTACGGTTATACATAAGAGACATATAGACAAATATTCATTTTTATTTATATAGATTCAAAAAATACTTAGTAACGTCTAATTTTTCAAGTCCCATTACATTATCTGTTTCATTTCGTTCACTTTATTAATATAAACTATGGGCGTCTGTTTATAAATAAATTTATGCTCAAATATATATACCGAGCATTCCTGAGTCTTTCTAAATAAATAAATACCATAAAGGTTAATCTAAATAAATAACTAAAGTTTGATTAAGTTGAAATGTGAAACTAAATTGACAGGTTTATTAAAAGATAATGTAGACTGCCAAACCGCCGTAGAAATACTTAAACATATGAAAATTAATATTTTACTCAAAGATTCAATAAAAATGTAATTAAAATATTTAACATGCCGAAATACAATGGAGTAGGTGATTCATTCTATGTTAGAATTTTTTTGTTCCAGTTCACTTAATTTAAATCCAAAAAGATTTGAATATCAGTATCACGGTTTTCTAACATTGTCCTTATTTTATAAATGAATGCATAAGAAACTGTTCTATATATGGACAAACAAGTGCTGGCTAATGATGAACAAGTATTACTCAATTTCTCAGGTCATTCTATAGCCTTAAAACTATATTTCAAAATTATTATAAGCAAAATAAAAAATAGCATTCCCTACCGCTATGAATATTAATTACCGACAGCAACGTGCGCAGCTTACAGATGTTCGATTATTTTTATCCTTTCACCTCGAAATAGAACAGCTCAGTTTTAGAATAGAATTTTTTTCGTTAATAATTCATTTATTGTGAATGAATTAGCAAAAATCGCTTGCTTCATGACAAAGTTTATAAAACAAGTTTCACTTCGTCGAAAGAGAATAAAAATAAAATATTGGAATTTAAAAGTGCGTAAAAAGAAATTAGAGTAAATACAAAAAAAAATTCAATATTGAGATTTTAACGAATCTCTATGGTACTAAAAAATCCTTTTCGAAATCCAATTTGGCATTCTGAGGCAAATCCTTATTTGCCTCAGAATTCGAAAATTCAATTAGGCAATCGAATTGAATTGGATGCATAATTTTTACACGGAATTTGTAAGTTTCTATCGAATTTCAAAAGAAAAGAACAAAGTTTAAAAGTCAAAGAAACGTTTATCTATCTGGTTCGTATGTTTTTTGGTGAATACGGTAACCCAAAAGGCAACAAACATGAAATATGAAATTTGGAGTATGATTTTATCTTCAGAATTATTATTATTAGAATTCTGGAATCAAATGATCAAATCAAAAGGTTGATCATCTATTAGCCGAACCTTTCTTGTACCGATGAATGCTATAATTTACAGTTAGAACGTCTCTATAAAGGGAATTTTGTATACTTTTGGAAAACAAACAATGGTAACTTATCCAATAAGGTAGAGAGTACGTAGGTAAGAGCTGTAATCCTTCCATTTACATTAAAGATTAAGTTTTAATTTTATTTAGTTAATTATATGCATTAAAAGATCGATGCACAATGAAAAAAAAAAGAACAATAGAAGTGAATGCAGAAAATGAATCAACATGTGCAGAGAATATTTTTCTCGATGGCATGAAACGGCACTTAAGTGACACAAAAGGAAATGCTACAATTATCGCGTTGAATTTAAGGTGGTTTGAGTAAGATTTTTGCAGAGCAGATGTGGAGTTCGGCCAACTGATCCGTCATATCCAAGGGCTAAATTAATGTTCTTAATTTTTTTAAAAAAAATCTTCTGCTGTCTCTCTTTTGCTCTTTTAAGGTTTTGTTCCCTTATTTCCCCGACAGAATATCTAATACTATAATACGAGGAATGGTTGTCAAGTCGAAAATCGCCCCAGAATTAATAAACTCCGGTAAATTTGGGGGTCTGGGGTTTTTGGCCACGAGGAATCGATTGGCGCCGGTTTTGAAGCGCTACGGTCCAGCAGTTCGGAGTTACAGATAGGATATTTTCAAACTTTATTAGTTCGCCATAATGGCTACTTAAATTTTCAAGCGGTAACGTGCTGCCATCTATAGCCAATATGGCGAACTAATAAAGTTTTATGTTTATGTTGTTATAGGTTTATAATATGTTTCTTATGTATGTATATATGTTTGGTTTTTCTAAATAAATTTGTCAAAAATATTGAACTTCAACACATTTCAATCTTTATCTTTACTTTACCTTTGTATAGAATAGTTCCCTTTCCAAACTCTAACTTTGTTTAGAATAGTTTACAATGGTGCACTTTAACCGGTTATCTTTTCACCAATGGTTTCACAAATTTTCTTATGGCATGTATTGTTTTGATAAACCACAATTGAAAATTTAAATCTTCGAGTTAGCTTCGATACCTGTTTTCTCCGAGCGGAGCTCGGTCCCCCGCTGGTAATTTCAAATTGTAGCGGTTACATAATCCCATTACCCTCTCATTTCATACAACAGATGGCGTTACCTTATTAACATCAAGATGTATTTTTTATGATGTTTCTTAGAAATCATTATTAGCTTGTATTCTAATGAGTGTCGTGTATTTTCAGGTTTATGTTTATTTTGTCTTGTGAAATGGGAAACTTGTAATATAATTAAATAGCTGTTCCTGAAACTCATCTATTATTTTTATCTACTACATAATGAAGTTATAAAGAGTCTCGTCCCTCTGCAGAATATATGTTTGTGATAATATATATTTATTTTCTTTTTCTAGAAATTAATTATTGGAAAAAGAGTGCAATTACTTTTCTTAAATACAATTCAGGCAATCACAAAAAAAAAAAAAGAGGTTGGGCTATTTAGGAATAAATTTTTTTTAATAACATTTTTATTTGCATTTAACCAAGATATTTTTTTAGAACCATTTGTTTTTGAGATGCTACAACTGATTAATTAAATTCTTTTTACTCATGTGCTTATTATCGATATTCTCCTTTTTGTGTGTGTATCCATTCATCTTTGATGTGGCAAATTGTATCGATCTTTTCATGCTACGTTTGGCAAAGAGCAATAGGAATATATGAATATTTTTTATTCGAAAAAGAGTAATATAATTAAAAATAGTAATATAATTTTCATTAATACAATCATAATCTCAAAATAAAAAGGAATATTTTTTTCGGATTATGGAATATATTCTATTCTCTCTGACTAATTTAATAAAAATTTAAATCATGCTCCGTTGATGGAATTAGGCCAGAGGAGGTGTAGACATTTTAGGATGAAATGGTATGAAGAAGTAATATATTTTTCTAGAGAATCTATACAGTACACTCGAGAGCATTCGTTTAGCGATTATTCAGTTTCTGTGCAATCTGGCCTAGTTTTCTTCCATCCTAATTAAATAAGGAAGGAAAGTTTACATTGGCAACATTACTAAGTCATTTGAAGAGGGTGTCTGTTATGTGTCGTGTGCAAAATGCAAGTTGTGACAGGAAAAGAGCAGAGTTCTGCTCGTTGTTCATTGTTTTGTCAATTTATAATGAACCTCAATTATTGCCACGGTTCCGAATTATAACTTCATAGTATGTACTTATGTATGCTTAAGGTATCCGACTACGTTAAACACACTGGTTATCGACCCCGTTGGCGAATTATTTTTTTAATTGTTATTTCTTGTAATTCAGTCTTAAATCTGTCTAAAACAGTTTATCTTCTCTAGGATAAGGAAGGCCTGACCTATCATCTAGGGGAATTTTAAGCAAAACATATTTTACAGCAAAAATTTGTCGTTACGTTCAATTTTCATGCTTACCTTATATAATGACATTTTTTTATATCTAAAATGACTTATCATTTGATATCTAATTTATGAGCCGTTCTTATATTCGCCATAATAAGTATCAAATTTCAGTTGTAATTGTTTAAAGTAAATCCTAAGAGTTTTATTATTTTTAAAATTAACAATTCTTTGCTGTATACCACATTTATTAATGATAAATTTCGCAACTGCGATAACCTACATGTTATTACAGACTTTAATTACTGTCACAAAACTGGAACTTATTCCCTAAGTAAATTAGGCAATCCAGCCTTTGATAACTGCTTCCTATATTTGCATTCGTAAATCACGTGGTCTCCCTTTTCATGCCGATTCAAGGTCGATTATAGAACCATTGCGATGTTTACTTCCATCCTAGGTGGCAAGGCCATCCTTTTTTGAACAATAAAAGTCGTCCCCCGGGATATTTCACTGTCTCTGTTTTTCTCTTACGTGGCCTCAAATCGACTCATTTCATATTTCTATGTGTTTCATTTCACTGATATGACCTCAGTTGCGTAACACTGAAAATCAAATCAAATTGTTAAAATGTTAAAGTGAGGAAAATAATTTTTGAATAGAAATGGGAATGAATTATTTGAATGTTAATTTTTTAAAACAAATATATTAAGTGTAATTATCAACAATATATTTAATTGCTGAAATGAAACTGTACTCGTTTTTATTGTAGCGACTAATATTTTTTTTTCTACTATTGTTTATGATCAAAATATGAAAATATGGTTTATTTTTCTATGCTAAGTAGACTTCGGAATAAGACATTTCTAATATTTTTGAGTAAATTTGATTATATAATAATATTTTAATAACAATTTTGTCTTACTTCTAATTAAGTTATAGTTTTAGAATGAAATACCTACGAATTTAAATGCATTCGTTTTTAACCTGTTTACGGGGGTGATTAACTTATATTCAATTCGTTTTGCATTGAAATATTTCGTCATACATAATTAATAGGTTAAATAACGTTGTTCTTTCCTGGGATATAATTGGAGGAATGAAACATATTAAAAATGATAAGGAAATGCATAGCATAATGAATAGAACTGTGCAAGGATTCTAAAAGAGTAAGACTCACATGTCTACTATAGTTTGAAATTTAAAAATATTTTATGGAGGGCATTAACATAGTTGTCAACGTATTTGAAATTTGTAGTTGTTTATCCGGAGAGCCAACTGGTCGGCAAAGGCGATTATGATGCATAATTATAAAAAAAAATAAGTATAACATTCTCCAAAGATCGATTGCAAGTCGACTCACACTTTTTCCTAGCAATAACGACAAGATTTAAATTCTTAATTTCTTGAATACTGAACGACGATATATCTTTCTTCGCTACTATTACGAAAAGGGCCAACGATGATATATCGTTACGTATGCGGTGGCTTCTTCCTTTTCAACAAATATTGAAACACATTTGACATATATTTGATTGCGTAATATAATTTTTTTAATTTTATCGAAATCATTCTTATTGTTTTAAATTTTTTTCTAAACCATGCCAAATTGTTCCGGCTTTTTCCGCATAGGTATACTTAATTTCGATCACCACTAAAAAGTTTAATTGCAATGCGCGTGTGTGGTACGTACACCGAGCTATCGCTCTTCAAGAACTGTAAAGTAAAGCATTCATAGACGCATCTTTAAACTCGAGTCGATTGGTGTTTTAAAATAAAGGATTCCTTCTACATATATTGCTGATGTTCTTTGTTATGATAAAAGACACTCGAATGAAAGAAAGTCATAACATGTTAAACAGACATGCTTGACAGAAATGGTGATGAACGAAAATGTGTTAAACATTTGAAAGAGTCGAGTGAATGAAATATTTCCATAACATTTTATGTTATCGTAAAAAATTACTCTAAATACGTTTTATTTCATTATGAATGGAGTGCATTATATTGTTACGAACCTGTGGTTTTGCTTTCCCGCGCAAATACTGTCAATGTAAGGAAGACAGATTGACAGTAATGTGTATTGAAGAGTGAATGGGTGTGACGTCAGAGGTTCCAAGGCTTGGCGACAAACTTGGCGACCATTTGGCGACTTGGCGACGAATTTGGCGACTTTGGCGACAAAATGGAAAGTACCTGAAACATCGAGAATTTTCCCGATCCGTCCACTAGGAGCCGAGATCCAGCTAGAACGCTCCTGATTGGTCCAGAAGATGTTAGCCCCGCCCACCACCGGTATATATAAGGAAGAGGGTCAGTGTGAAATCAATCGGGCGAAGTCAATCGAGTCGGATAAAGTCGAAGCGAAGCAGCGGAGAAAAGGGAAAGGAGATCTGAAGAATCAAGTGGAGTCAAGCCGAAGTGCGGCAGTGGAGAGAAGCCGAATCTGAACGGCCTGGTGTTCAACGAAGAAAACAAGTAACGCTGTGGAGTTTATCGAGAAGACCTAAGAGAGAGAGGTCTTGAACTGTGGAGTCCTGAACGGAGGACTGCTAATCTCTGTGTAGCATATACTGACGAAGCCTGTGTCGTAGCCCATTGTGTCGTCGTCGGGAACGGAGCTGTCCCGAACTAAGGAGTAGTCCCGTTGTGCGAAGTAGTGAGTCGACAGCAGAGGCAAGAAGAGACAAAGGAATAGTTCAGCCTGTTCTGGAGAGACCCAGGAGGTGTAAAGCGAATCCTATAAAGATTCCCTCTCCGGCTGAATCCTGTCTAGCCGCTCTGTGGACATTGTCACTACAGAATTTCTGCCTGTGGACTACTATCTGCTGTGTGTTGTCCTGTGTGTACGTCTCGGCTGTAAATAGTTATCCTGTACATAGTTGTTGTGAATATTTGTCGTCTGTGTGCTGTCCTGACTTCGTCCTGTAAATAAACATCTGTGTTGTGTCCGTCAACTAAAGGACTGATCATTGTGTGTCATCATCATTCTCTAACACCATACACAACCACTATATAGATACACAAGGTAAAAAGAACCCGACGGATTTTTTTAAGGATAATATAGAAGAAATCCGTAACAATATGTAAAGAAATCAATGAAGTAGGCCTAAGTAGAAAAATAAGCAGATTTTACAGCAAAATATTTTCTCTGTCATTAATATGTCTCAGATGACAGAAAAAATAAGCTCAAAAATTAAAAATATACCTAGCTCATGTAAACTGTTTCAAATATGTGAGTTTATTTCAATTATACTAAATTATATGTTCATATAAATAAACAATACCTCTCGAAATTAGTCTCTACTTTATTTTGATGAAAATTTTAATTAAAATAATTATTTCATGAAATATATTCTCATAAAATCAGCTTAAGCATCAAGCTGGGACTGATAAAAAGGAGAATGGGGAGATGACGGGAGTCAGGACCCTCTTGCTTCAATTTCAGACAATAACTTGTAATCTGAAGGAAATGTCATAGGGTGGATCGTATTTGAGCAATTAATCGGTCTGTATTTAGTTAAAAAAAGCTTTGATTAAAATAGGCTAAATGAAAAAACAAGTTCATTTTAAAAACTATATTTTTGTGGCCTTAAATATCCAGTTTTCTTTTAGATATTTTTTTAATGTTTCATCAATAGGAAATCAAATCGCCATCGGAAATTCTCATTTCAAATTATTGTTGTAAATATTAGCCGCAATACATTTTACACAATCGAGTGAAAATTGAATGATGAAGATGTACTTATATATAAGTACTAGCTGCCTTTGGTGACCAAACGGTTCGCCAATCTTAATGCTCTTTAAAATTGTCAATTAAATATTTTGTTACGTCATTGTCAATTAAATTCTTAATGTAACTTGTCTTCATCAAGTTCAATTTTTGACAGTCATATAATTTACTCATGCATTTATAAAGGCCTTTAGCCCATAATGTACTATATGTCTCTCTAATTATCTGTTATACCCGCAAAATTTCAACCTTAACTTAAAAAGGAAATGATTAAACTGCAAATTAATATAAAAACATTTTTGCTGCTGTAAAATTTCCCAGATACGTCACAAAATTTAGTTTTTAGTTTTTCTTTAAAAAGGATTTAAATGATGCGGATATTGCTTGATATGTTTCGGTATTATATGGTTGAAGCTTGGGGTACATTTAATGTTGACGGTGGGCAACCATGGAAACTGTAAGTGTGATCCGTTTATTTTTTACCAGATTAATTAACTAAAATTTGAAAATATCAATCGTAATTTTTTTATTTAAAAGGAAGTCTTACGGTACTATGACACCATTTCGTACCAAACGTTTTATACCAAGTCGATTTGTTGCCTTTCATGACAACTCCTCCCTCAAAATCCCGCCAGAAGCTTTCCAAAGTTGGGAAATCATTTATACTGTATTATGTTTGTGATTCATTCCATCCTATACCTACTTCGACCGTAAAGAATATTTTCATGATTATAAAGTAAATTGGATGGAAAAAAAGGCTTTCGAAAGTCGGTTTGAATTACTTTGGAAAAATTTAAAAAAAATTTACCACATTTTAAATATAATTATCCAATAAAATGTACTGATTTTTTCCAAATAAAATTATCTATTTCTTGCTCTTAGGCTTAAAAGCATATCTAATCAATAACATATTTGCTTCGAAAAAAAAAGGCACTAGACTTTACGTTGTTCGGGTTCTTTCATGGTTGAAAACTAGCTTCAACAGCAAACATCTTTGGCACTCATTGAGAAAACAAAGGTTCAAAAGTCAGATTTCCTTTTTTTAGTTCAAGGAAAGGTTTTGTTCGAAGGCTGAATTCGGTACTCACCCGATGGCTGATAACGAGGAGCAGCAGAGATAAAATGTTGTACAACATGTGATAGGCGCTGATGAGAAGGACTATAGACTGAGTGATGTGACTGGCGACGATTTCAGCACCGAATACCATGCCGGACAGTGATATCAGGGTGTACAACACGGATGACTTCATTTTTACTCTGGATGGTACCTGAAAAGAAATGAGAAAAAAATATTTAGCAAGGTTTAAAAACGGTACCTAATTTCTCGCCAAGCTAGGGAAAATTATACAAAAATTCGCCAAAACTATTCTATCATTGTGGGTGGCTAAATAAATGGTAATAAATGTTTTTCACATTTGTTATCAATTGCAAAAACATTTTTGATGGTTGTCTGGCAAAATATCACCAATAAAAATTCGACTTTTAGCACACATGAATTGC
The DNA here is from genome assembly GCA_026543055.1 of Argiope trifasciata. Classification (NCBI taxonomy): domain Eukaryota; kingdom Metazoa; phylum Arthropoda; class Arachnida; order Araneae; family Araneidae; genus Argiope; species Argiope trifasciata. The sequence goes on along the minus strand of JAPMOQ010041167.1, from coordinate 954,873 downwards.
TCTTAAATCGAGGATATTAAATCTCTATACGATGTATACCAGAAAGTAAAAAAAAAATATTAAAAAATAATTAGAAGAATTAGAAAGTAAAAAGTAAAAAATTAGAAAGTAAAAAAAAATATTAAAAAATAATTAGAAGAATTTATACAAAAAGTCCAAAGGTACGATTTCCCTTTTAGCTTAGTTTTCCCATTTAAAAAAAATTTAATTCGCTTAATTTTTTTAACTTTGACAACTTTAAATAAGAAATTAAAAATAGAAATTAAGTATATCTTCTAACATCTTTTTTTTTTCATAAAATAAACTTCCTCTTTAATTTTATCAACTGATGTCGATAAATAAAAATCTGTAAACCTTCGAACAATGTGTTCTCCTCACAAGGAACAAAATTCCAAAAATAGAATAAATTAAAAAGTTTGTTTTTTTCCACAAACTAGATGGAAAATAAAACCAAATTTTTTTAAACTAAAATATCCATTCATTTCATTCAATTGAAACAAATTTGTTTATAAATAGGCATCACATTTATATAACAAAAAAGAAAATCAAAGATGGGTCTCTTGAATGTGGGAAAAAAATAAACAAAAACATTTTCCTTGAGACGAACGAAGCGTATCTAATAACAGTTTTTGAAGAGATCAGGCGAGTGAAAACATTTCATTTCTAATGCTTATCCGATTTCAAACACATGTACTTATTTTTGAGAGATGAAAGGATTTCCTTAACGCAATTAAAGTGATTTTATTTTCTTGTGTAATCATATTCCCACCACGCTCATTGAACTCTCACGTCTTTTTCTGTTTTTAAAATTGCGGTTTCATTTTTTCAAGTATTCATTTAAATTAAATCTCAGAAATGACTGAATTTTGCAAAATACGTCGTATAATGGATTGAAAAGTTATAATGAAGGTTGAAGGAAGGCCGGAGGCGTTTAAAGGTAAAATTGCTTTAAAATATGAATTTGAAGGATTGAAGCAGATGATTGCAATCCATGGCTAAAGTAAAGTTTAAGGTACGGGGCCAAATTTGAATTTTTCTTGGCGATATATCGCTAAATATGGTAACCCCTACTTGACCGGTGGCTATCCTATGGCAAACCAAGATGGAGAATAATTGGCGAATTTTGTGGAATTTGGCGATATTTTGGCGCAGTTTGGCGAGGGTCCGTACCTTAAACTTTACTTTTACCCAATCCATATTATGACTAAAATATTATCAGAATTATTAATATAATCAAATGATTCAAATTTGAATTCCGACTCTTTTGCTACGAATTGGAATTATATGCCAGGTCTGTAACCACTTACGATTTTTCACCCTAACTGGACTTAAATTTATATATTTATTCCAGTTAGTTATTTTATTATTTAGTTATTCCAGTTCTATTTATCTTATCACCAGATCTCACCCGGGGTCACCTTGAAATGTGGATGAGAAGCTGCCGACATGGTGGTAGCTCCTCGTCACCCTAGATGGTGCACGAAAAAGTATAGGGTCAAGCTCCTGTCATTGGTGGTGTGACGTTCTTCCTTATAGAAGGGTTGTACCGTTGTCGGTGATGACCCATTGGATTCAATCCCAGTTCCCGCCTGTGTTAATGTTGTGGCGGTCTGGTCATTCAGTTTTAGTTATCTGTGTGCCTTCGGGCGGGTAGGAGAGTCAGTGATATGACTTCTCCGATTCCAGAACTTGGTAAAAGTAAAGTTTAAGTAACGGACCCTCGCCAAACTGCACCAAAAAAACGCCAAATTCTAGAAAATTCGCCAATTGTCCTCCATTTTGGATCACTCTAAAATGGAGCTATAACACCCATGTGGTTAAAAAAATTAATAAAATTAAAACAGTAAAAAAAACGTCTGGCCCTAACGGAGTGACAAGTCGAAAAGAGCGATCCCTGGCCTTTCCTGAACAGACCACTTTAGGGTTGATATAGGATAGCCACCGGCCAAACAGAGATCACCCTATTTGGCGATATATCGCCAAGAAAAAATTGAAATTTGGAGCCGTACCTTAAATTTTACTTAGCTCCAGAACTTCTCAGGCGATCAGTTTCAGGATCCCGAAATCTCGTTCTTATCGCGATTTGTTACCAAATCGAATTTAATATTTGAATAGTTCAGAAATTTATTTATTATTAAATATAACAAATTAAATATATTTCTCTTTTTTTAAATATAATATATAATTAAAATTCTAAATAATGACCTTTTATCTTAAATTAGCCTACATCAACTTTGTTCTAAAACACTATCTTGTTTCCTGATTCAATTCCTATTTTTTATTTGATTAGTTCTACACGCGTTCTATATAACTGCCTATTACAGCAGATTCTCACACTATGAGTGAAAGGATAAAAAACCTTAATGTCGTCAACATTGTTTTAAATATACGCAAGATTCCCTACTCTAAATCGATACGTGTCACAGAAATTCCAGACAAAATGTCATAATAAAATCACTGAAGTAAAAGAACTTTGATCTCTTCTGCTTCTTGCATAAACGACGTCATTTTTGTAATTGCTTCTTGTTCATAAAATGCCTCCTGTAATATTACATATGTATATAATTATATAAAGAATTAGATTTAATACCTTTTAGAAATTTAGTGACATCATGCAAAGAATAAGCCTAAAGAAAGAGCAATAAAATCAAGAACTATACTTAATGGTGAATTAACAGAATTACAAACTAACAGCCCTATTGATATTTTTTCTATGTCACCTTCTCGTTTTTTTCATCAAATTTGCTTATTTTTTTATTCTCAGAACTCGATGTTCTATGTTTACTTTTTTAAATTCTGGGTTTAGTTTAGTTTAGTTTAGTTATATTAATGACTCGTTTCAAAGCAACACTAGGGCTATTTTGGGACGGACCTCGCAATTTTGTACCGGATCAGATGACGAGCGTGACACCTGAGATGGCACCCACATTTCCATTCCACACCAAACCAGTGGGACGTTTCACCTTAACGGATTTAAAGTATACCACAATCGCTTACACGACGGCTATTCGGTGGAATCGGGTCTCGAACCTGAAACTCTCTAGCTCCGAAGCCGAAATCACACCACTTGGCCACCGCTGCCCCTTTTCATTCTGTTTAGAAGATGAATAAAAAAAAGCAATAAGCAATAAAAATAAAATGGGAAATGTATCAATATCAAAAGAAAATAGATTCGGGCAATTTGATGGGCAGATTATGAAAGACCATGCGTGTTCAATTGATTTACTGGTAGAGGTCCAAAAGCTATCCTTTATTTTTATAATTTAGAGGCAAAGTTATTACAGTTGCAAAAGGGTCAGACTTGTATTGTAGCAAGACCAACTGATTTTTTTTCAATCCCTAAGTTTGTCTTTGTTCTTTGTTGTCTCAGTTCTGTTCTTTCTTTGGCCGGTTTTTTTTTACTGGTTTGATTTTGATTTATATTGTACGACCGAAAAAAAAATCTATTTCATTGAAATATGAACTTTAATACCCGCTGCTTTTGGCGAGCAGCTTGTTCGCCAAGATTGATTTTTGGAGCTGTAAAATTGTTAATATGGAATGAAATTCTTTAAAAATATCACCTTATTATATGACAAAAAAGTCACAGTTATGATATGATAGAAAAATATGAATTAAATTAATTAGTTTATTTCAAATTACAAAGAGTCATATTGCGAAATAAAAGCAAAAGTGAAAATCTTACAATAGATATAATAAATGGCAAAAACACGATTGAATTTTTTGATGAATGCGTTTGAAATGCATCTCATAATAGTTCAAAATAGATTTGTATAAAATTGAATCTAAAATATTATTAAAAATAGTGAAAAAACCATACGGAAATAAAATTGATGTCCTTAAATAAAAGTCAGCTCGAGTCTTGAGATAATACAAAGTAAAATAATTGTTCAGGAAGATATTAGCGTCAATTTACATTGACAAATTATAGTGATTACCCATCCACTGACGGTTAAACCCGCTTTTGCGCTCGATTAAACTTTATATTAAAGCCTATCTCTTAATTTCTTTTGTATCCTCTTTCCTTGACTAAATGGGATTTCCAAGCTCTCTTCAGAATATTTGTAATAATATTGCCACATTGAAAAGAAACAATCTAGGATCAAATTTCAATAGATTCAAAAGTTGAGTAAATATTTTTTCCTTGTTTTGTTTCATTCATTTTGTGTGTCAGAAGATTCTAGACCTTTTAAATTTTTCTAGCTCGACCAATTTTGAGAAAAAAAAAGAAGGGGGAAAAACTATTCCTTTTTTAAATACCGAAGCCTGCGTAATTTGATAATCTCGTTATTGTTTGAAATCTGTTTAAACTTTAAGACTTAAATTATGACAATTCGTAAGAATTCAGAGAATGAATAATTTGAAAATGAAGTTATAACTTTAGTTGGCGATAAATCGTCGGACGTAACAACCTTCTGCATTATTTTCTAATAATCCTGAAGGCGAAAAATGGATGTCTCTAACGTGATAAATCACCAATTGGTTGCCTACGCATTTTGAGATTTCGAAAACCTCAAACCAAAACATTATGTTCTCACATGATAATAAATAAATAAATTAGGTAGCTTAAAAGCAATTTTAATCTCTTAAAAAAAGATCTTGCAACATTGCTAATTATTGAATTGATAGACTTCTGCTAATTATTGAATTGATAGACTTCCGCTAATTATTGAATTGATAGACTTCCACTAATTATTGAATTGATAGACTTGACATCCACTAATTATTGAATTGATAGACTTGACATCCACTAATTATTGAATTGATAGACTTGACATCCACTAATTATTGAATTGATAGACTTTCACTAATTATTGAATTGATAG